>VDFB02007062.1:0-232865 GCA_007258455.2 Sequoia sempervirens | reverse complement strand
AACACACTTGTGTTATGGCTTGCTGTGATTGAGCCTAAGGCTTGACCACATTTAACCTATTATGTTCTCATGTTATAACGTGAGCACATTATAGGTTATTAAAACAAAAAAAAAATCAAATCAAATTCATTTTTACTATCACTATTGTTTTAGCTACCTGTGGCCAAAAACCCTTCTTGCACACTCACATTTTGCAAAGAGATTTTTTAGCATTTTCATCATTGATTTGTTGCAAGTTCATCTCTAGGATGTCTCCACATCGATGGGGAAGTCAAATAAGTAAGGATTTTTTTTTTGTTGTTGTGAATTTGTTAGTTTTAGGTTGTTTTTGATATTCATTTGTTTAATTTGTAGGAGATGATAATGATCCTAAAAACCCTCTTGAAAGACCTAAAAATCCTCAACAAACACAATAACAATCTCCTCCACCAATCCCTCAACATCCTCCTAGCACTTAGAAAAATTTAATTGGGGTAGTTGAAAACAATAAAATACATATTGATGAGTTAATCACGAGGTTGAATGATCAAGTAGGTTCAACCATGGAAAGAAGAACACTTGCAAGTTCTCTTAGAGAAATGAACTTAAAACATGTAGATGCAATCAAGAAACAATTAAGTGGTTGGAAAGATAGGAGGTAGGTGGCTAGGAATTTTTATGCAGATAAATTATCATATAAAGAAGTAAAAGATGAAAAAATTACAAAATTACATTTGTGCTCATTATTCACCGACCCATGCACAAATCAAAATCTTGAACTCAATGCAAAGAGGTTTCTTGTCCATTGGTGCCACCACCAAGGGATTAAGAACTATTTTTGGGATAGGTGGTACATGGTTTTTTATTACCCACTGTGATATAAGAGGGATTTGCTAC
Source organism: Sequoia sempervirens (assembly GCA_007258455.2). Lineage (NCBI taxonomy): Eukaryota > Viridiplantae > Streptophyta > Pinopsida > Cupressales > Cupressaceae > Sequoia > Sequoia sempervirens. The sequence goes on along the minus strand of VDFB02007062.1, from coordinate 231,989 downwards.
ACACGAGTCTCTTTTTTCTCGAGAGATCACCAAGGAACGAACTACCATTATAGACCTTAAAATAAAAAATTAACAAAACAATAGGGAACTAATATTAAATTATGCTTCAGGAAAAAACTATCAAAGATCTTGAGGGAGCAAAACCAAAGGATTTTTGTCTCAGAAGAGGGAGCTCTCGGCCAGAAGATAGCATAGTTCTAGGATTCCAGCTTGGTGCACTATCATCTGAAAGTTGCACTGGCATCCTAAGAAACAAAGAACTTAGGAAGTCAACAAAAAAAAAATCCTACTTCCAAACTCAAGAATAGTCCGTACGGGACTATCTAACTGACCAAGAAACTAAAAAAAAAAAAGAACAAAAGGATGCTTGGGGAAAGATTACCTTTCTCTGGACATTCAAATCTTCACTTTGAGCTCATTTTTGTCATCTACACAAAAAAGACCAAGGAGAAAGTTATTGGGCGGGTGTATAGGGGCATGCCTCAATCAGACCCCGTGTTGGTGTTCCCACCTCCATAGACAACCAAGTTGGAAAGGAATGCTAAAGAAGTAATCAAAGTGTGTGATGAAAGCAATACTCACTCAGGAGTAGAACCCGCACCACGATAAGTGTGTGGTGAAAGAAATACCCACTCAGGAGTAGAACCTGCACCATGATCTAGTAAAAAAATGAGTATGAAAGGAAAGTGAAAGGGAGAGAGAGTGTTACCCATGGGCCAAGGCCCTATCTAGAGCACACAGATGCACTGCTAAGTTCTTGCTTGAGAGCTACTGCTGTTGGTGGGAGGACCTCAGTCCACCATGGCTTTGCCTGTGAGTGTACTACTACCAAAGATGAGGAGATATCAAAGTTGGAGAAAGTGGAGAGAGAGCTAGTGTGATGTTTTCCAACCCTCGAATGAGAGGCACAAAGATATTTTAATGCTTGCAAGGGTGACAAAGAGTTGTTACTTTCAGAGTGTAACCACCAGGACACGTGTATCAAGGGTTAACTTTCCAGATTCCACATTTTGAACTTGGGAAATAGATAGGATGTTAGCATGCTACATAGATGTTTGCACGTTGTGCATTAGTCCAAAGCCCGTATTTTCAGAAAATGTATTGGTAGGATTTTGTTGCTCAGCCACTTGTCCACATGGAGTTAGAATCACAAAATTCCAACCTATGGGATTTTGTCATTAATATTTCAAGGCATCATAAATGCTAGGAAAAAAGTTAAAATATGGAATTATGCTTAGGTGCAATTCTATGATATCACATTTGCCCCCCACTTTAGTGGGCTTGATTTTGAAAGAATTATCCTCACTAAAGTAGAAAAAGAAAAAAATTATCCAAAATTTTAAATTTTATGGATTTGAGTACCAACAGATAGAGACCATAATAGCTATTGTAGCCAAGCTAACTGGAACTGAAGGTGCCCCTACCATTCAAGCTCAACAAACAATATCAGAATGGTCACAAAAAAATGTTCAAGGTTTTAACCAGTAAAACTCAAATTTTAGGTCAACCTTGAAAAATCAGAAGAAAGCTACCACAAAGAGAGGAATGATCAAGGAAAAAGTCATCGATTTGGAAGAAAAATATGATCAAGAGATGACCTTATTCCCCCTCCTGAGTTTTCCTCCGTCTTGGTGGGGAAAATTTAGGAGAAACTAGGAAGCCACAAGCTCTAGGAAAAATGGGGCCCGGGGGGCCTATATATACCTAGGTGGGCCCCTAAAAGCATTATTTTCACTATTCACTATGAGAAAATTGTTGGATTTTGTGAGAAAAAAGTTAGAAAAATGCTGAGCAAGAGAGAGTACGAGGAGCCGGGGTTAGACTAGCTACATTGGGACATCGCCAAGGGTCATGAGGTGGACTAGGTAGGTCACAAACTCTCGTTTGTTGTAATTTTTTATGCATTTTTTAGAATTTTCCCATCGACAAGGTGCGTAGACATCCTTTTTTTGCGGCCTCGTCCAAAACTTTCATTGTCATCCTCGATGAGCACTATAGTCTAATATATGCACTATCGTCTCGAAGATGTGCTATTGTCTTTGAGGTGATCATGGCAGTCAGAGGACATATGTGTGGCACGCATACGTCTATGCATTGCGCATAAGTCTTATTTTTCCCTTATTTTGATACAAAATGTTGGTGTTCTGACTTAAATTTTTGTAGGAGTACCCAAAGATTCGAGAACATCTAATAGGGTGAGCATTCTGTCTCATTTGTGAGTAGAGGGACTACCTATCAGACAATGAGGTCACACTCCTAGAGGGGGTTAGTCTCTGGCATGTATTCACCATGCTAGAGATGAGATACCATGAATGGATGCTGATGACCCTTATGGAGTGGTGGGACACCACTATTTCATCTTTCCAGCTATCATGTGGAGAGATGACCATTACACTCAAGGACGTCTATTGGATCCTCAAGCTACCCATTCGTGGATGAGGGGTGGCTCTCGACGATATGCAATCGGTGTGGGAGTGGTCAGAGGGCATCCTCTATTGCACAAGGAGGATGGATGACAGTGATGAAATAGGTCATATCTATATGCATTGGTATGACCATGTGAGGACCACAATACCATTGATCTGCTAAGTCATGGTCATGATCATTTCTTTTCAGATCATGATTGACGAGCGAGGCTCGCACCTACATGGGGGGATCGTCCACACTATTAGGGAGTTGGTGGAGCACAAGACCCTTTTTTCCTAGGGGTGCAACATGCTTGCACATCTCTACTAGGAGCTAGGCCAGTACATACACTATGAGTATTGTAGCCTCAAAATGTGCACTCTTTTGCAGGTGTGGGCCTTTTCCCACATCATGTGCACCCAGCTAGACAATTTTCCCCAGCAACGGTCTTATTGGATCCCCATGGCCCACTTGTTCGACATGATAGGCCAGTGGAGATTTAGAGATCTATAGTTTTGGTGTTTACAATTTGAATCTCTCACTGCAAAAGGGATCCAATGGAGACCCTACTGATCTTTCAGGTGGGTGGATGATAGTAGGTTCCTGAGGAACTTGTAGCCGGATTGGTTTTTGATTGACTAGAGGATTTTTTTATAGTACCCTATTACTAGAGTCAGATCATGTGGTGCCATGGTCAACCACTACCATACCGATAGATGTGCCCACATACACCAGAGCCCATGGGAGTACAACAAGGGTTGGGGATCTCCCTTGCCCCACTATTACATATATTGTCCCCTCGGATGATGATGAGCCCAACCGTGATCTACTGCCTATATCGATGGTGGATAATGTCAGGGTGGTAGTTGAATTCATGTAGTGGTGGGAGAGGCATCGTCCTACTCCTATGTTCAATGAGGATGCTCTGAGAGGGGATCTTGGTCCATAAGAGGACTTTCCCTCCTAGCCTCCACAGGATAGGAAGAGAGGTTAGTAGTAGGATGGGGAGGAGGAGGAGGCACCATAGAAGGAGGAGGTGATAGCACCGAGGCTGAGGCGGCGACGAAGGTCAGATCCCCCACCAGCTACACCTATCGCTTTGGAACCACCTACTTCTACTGCAGCTGCAGTGTTAGCAGCATTGTGAGCGGCCACCGATGTTGGCGGCATGGGTCCTAGCACCAATCCTCACCCTGACCCAACACGACAACCAGGGGACCTAGGTAAACATGATATGTTTTTTATGTTTTTATACTTTTAGTTTTTTATTTATGATATATGTATCTATATATGTTGTGCGATACTGATACCTTCTTCTTTCTCTATGGTTGTAGAAGACACACAGGGATGGACTGGGCTCATAGCTCAGTGTATTTTAGAGGTTTACCCTATTGTGTAGATTTAGGGGTCAACTTTTGAGGTGTACCACTAGCATATGCGGTATGTCATGCCTCTAGCTTTGAGTTGATTGCACGCCTATGAACCACCTACAAGGAGTGGGGCATGGAGATCATCCAACTCACTATAGAGCTGATAGCTACTCGAGGGAAGTGTGACTAGCTGTCAGGGGAGTTGTAGATGGTGCTTGCTAAGTGAGACACGAAAATGAGGAGGGTTGATGCTGTCAAGTAGGTGCGTGATGCCCTCCAAAGTTTTCTTGATGACCTCAGTAGGAAGCCATCGACTGTGATCCCGATAGATGTTCAATGACTGTATGACCAGTTGCGGGAGGTGGAGCTAATGATATCTTCTCTACAGGGGGAGATCAGGGGGATGCATACAACCATATACGCATCACTCTTGCACTAATCATGCTCCATGACCACTGTCCAACCCATCCCATAGCTTCCAGAGTGTCCACTAGAGTTGGAGGGCTTTGGGAGCCATGCACCGTAGTGATCAAAGAATTATCATATATCATTTTTGTAGCAAGATACATATACATTCATATATACTTGTAGATCTTTTGTATAGAAATATATTCAACAACCACTCATTCTTTATTATAGTGGCTCGATACATGTACATGACATTGGATACATACTTTGCATATATATATATACATGGATGAACTGATTATGATTTTATGGCATTGTTTATCTGGATGTGTGTGTTCTTTATTTTTTCACATATGTTTATGCTATGGATGTTATATTCTCATGTAGATGTATGCTTATATTAGATGCTAATATGATTTAATAAATACACATAGTTGTATTCTAATTAAATACAATGATGATCTAATGGACACACACACACATGCACATGGTCATTCAAAACATAAAATTCTTGTAATGTGTTAATGAATAATGTCAACATATGTAGTGCTATTGCCCTTCTATAGAGAGAAAACCATGTAGATGACACATAACACTATGCATAGTATTGATGAAGATGCATCGCATTAACGAGCTATTTTAAAGGTGTTCCATCCATAGATGATAATCCATACACGAAGATAAAAATGTAAGGGCCTAACCAGTTTGGAATAAATTTTCCTCTCTAATTGGGTGGCACATTTACATTTCTCTAGTTTTCATAGAGAACCAGGTCTCTTATTTTAAAGGTTGTAGGAAGCACATTTTGATTGTACTGTCTAGGTAACCATCATTGATAAGCTTTAAGATATTCAAGGGCTTGTAAATGATGCTCATCAAGCATCTCCAGATGATGCAAATGGTTAACTCAATAGGTCTCATTATCAATTAGCCCCTTAAGGGAAACTTGTAGAGATGAAATCTCCAACTCCAAAAGGTATGATAGTTTCGATACCATACATGAGGTTATAGGGAATTTTTCCAATAGCCATACACTCGTGTGATAGGCCCATAAAGCGTACGTTATTTGAATGTGCCAATCTTTACCATGTTTATTAACTATCTTATGGAGAATAAGCTCAAGAGTTTTGTTAGACGCTTCTACTTGACCATTAGATTGTGGATAGTACGATGTGGAAAACTTATGCTAAATATGGAATTTCTTGAGGAACTGCTTCACTTCCTTATTCTTAAATGGTGTACCATTGTTATAAATAGGTGTAGCAGGAAATCCGAATTGAGAAATGATATTATTCATAAGGAAACTAAAGAAAGCTTCAACATTCATGGATCAGAGTGGGATAGCCTCGACCCACTTCGTGAAGTAATCTATAGTGGTAATAATAAAGGTATGTCCCTTAGAAGAGGGAGGTGATATCTTTCTAATAATATCCAACCCCCATTTAGTGAATGGACAAGGGGAAGTTTGATTTTGTAACTCTTGGGTAGGTGCATGAATAGATGATTGTGTTGTTGACAATGAGGACACTTCTTAACAAAGTCAAAGGAGTCTTGTTCCATTTTTTTCCAATAGTATCCCATGTGTACCAATCTTCTTGCCAGGGATCTACCACCAAAATTTCCACCTTCAGAGCTTGCATGGGCTTCCTTAAGGGAAAGGGGTATCTTTGCTTTAGTAAGACACTTAAGAAGTAAGCCATTATAGGATTTCCTATAAAGGATATCATACAAGATAACATAACAAATTGAAAGATTTCTTATACAAGTGTGATCATTCTTTGTCGCATCATTAGGGAAGTTTCCAGTATTTAGATAGTTATAGATATCGGAAAACCATTCTCTAGAGTCCACATGGGAATGGATAGGGGACTTAGCTTCCAGTTCTTTAGGAATTGCAAGGTTCAAGAACTGGACTAGGAAGTGGCATTCTTTCATATCTTCTTTAGAGGGTACCAAGGAAGTTGCACTTGCCATGCCATTAGCATGTCTATTTTCTCTCCTAGGGACACTATCTATTATGAAAGAAGAGAACTATTTAAGCAAGGACAATGCAAGGTCCTGAAACTAGGACAACTTACTATGCTTGGCTTGATAGGTTCCCATTATTTGGTTTACTATAAGTTCAAAGTCGCCTAGGAAACAATTTTTTATTTTTAGTGCAATCACAACACTTAAGCCAATAATAAGGGCTTCGTACTCAATGATGTTATTGGTACAAGTAAAATCTAGTCGAAAGGATAAGGGAACTAGTTTACCTTTGAGGGATATTAGAACCATGCCTACTGCAGAACCAGTTTGACACCTTGATCCATCGAAATACATTTTCCATTCAAGGTTGTGATTAATTACAAATATGTTTTCATTAAGAAACAAATCTAACTAAGGAAAGGAGAAAAATGAGGGAGCATCTTCCAGCTAATTTACAACTGCTTGACCCTTTATTGACTTATGAGTAACAAAATTTATGTCAAACTCAAAAAGTAACATAAGCCATTTCGCTAACCTCCCTACCAGGTTAGTGCTAGAAAATAGATGTCTTAAAAGATTCATTTTTAATATGACGTGTGTTTCAGCATGGAGGAGATAGTGCCTCAACTTCTACAAAGTGAAGATGAGAGAAAGGAATTATTTCTCCATGGAGGAATAACGAGTTTCATAGTCAACCAGGATGCAACTAATATAATAGACCACTCTTTCTTTCCTAGTGTCATCATATTGAGCTAAAAGAGCTACCAAAGCATATGTTGACACAACAAGTTAAAGCGAAAAGGATCTATCTTGCATAGCCAAAATCAATATGGGAGGATTGACCAAATAGGATTTGATTGACTCAAAGGATTTTTGACATTCCTCATCCCATATGAGGCGAACATCCTTTTTCAATAGGCAAGTGAAAGGAAGGGTATGATCAACCAACTAAGATATAAATCTTTGAATTTCCTGAATCTTCCCTTGTATAATTTGCAACTCAATGATGTTCCTTGGTGGAGGCATGTTAACAATGGCATCAATCTTATTAGTGTCAACTTCAATCCCACGATGAGAGACTATAAACCCCAAAACCTTACTAGTGTCAATGCCAAAGAAGTAGTTAAGGGGATTTAGCCTCATTTTATAGAGCCAAAGTCTCTCAAAAATAAGACAAAGGTTCTTGGCATGATCTTGACAGGTTATCGATTTTGCAAATATGTCATCGACGTAATCCTCTAAAATCTTGTGGATAAAATCATGAAATATTAGGGTCATCACCTGTTGGTAAGTAGCTCTCAAATTTTTGAACCCAAAGGGCATGACCACATAATAGAAAGTGCCCCATGGAGTAGTGAAGGCTATCTTATATTGATCATCTAAGTTAATAAAAATCTGATTGTAACCCAAGAAGCTGTCCATGAAAGAAAGTAGTGCATGGCCTATAGTCGAGTTGACAATCATATCTATATTAGGCTACAGGAAATCATCCTTAAGAGAAGCCTTGCTAAGGTCTCAAAATTCAATACATATGTGAATATGATCATTGGGCTTACTAATGACAACTATATTTGAAATCCAAGGGGGATAGTCAATAGGATGGATAAAGCCTTCTTTCAATAGTTTCTCTATCTCAATCTTGACCATCAATTCCACCTTGGGATTGATCTTTCAAATTTTTGCTTAACCGACTTGGCATCGGGACATAGGATGATATTGTGAACTACTATAGATTCATCAATATTGGGCATATCCTTGTATGTCCAAGCAAATATGTCAGGATGAGAACACAAGAGATCGTAGTGTTCATCTGCTTCTTCCAAGGAGAGACACTTCTCGATTTTGATCACTTTTTTAGAGGACACAAGATCCATAGAAATTTCAACAATGTCTCCCTTAAGAATGGAATTATGGTCTTCACAATGAGATATCACAATGTCAACATTAGTGTTAGATAGAGGGTCTTCTTCATCAATACTCAAAACAGACTCTCCAAAGTACACTTGGTTATGTAAATGATATGAGAATCATTTCTTCTGATGATATGGAGGCAATGGGGAATAAGAACCTAGAAAATCCTCTAGTGCTTCATCCAAAGATAAGACATTGAGAGGGATTTTCTCAAATTTCTCCCTTTCCTATATTAACTCAGGGTGAACTAGGGCTTGACTGAGATCATGTTAACACTCCGCCAAGGCTTTTGTTTAGACTATTCAACAGGACATACCAGACCCAGATAGTGTTGTTGCGGCTTAAACTAGATGGGGACCTGAATCCATTGCTCAATACACCCTAGACCTTTCTACCCATAGCCATACAAAGAAGTGAGCTCATATCCAAACCCATAGTGAGTTTGTAAAACCTCAAGAGGTAGTGGCTCCATGTAGAGCATTTCATTCCACCAATGGATGTCAAAAATTTCTATGGGGGTACCCTCGCCTTACTTGCCTAGATCACAAATGTTAATCTCTTTTATTAGAGGGGGATTGCTATCCTCAACATAGGAAGGAGTGGTCTCCTAAATAGGTTCACACTTCTCCTCCTTCATGGGAGTATCATCCGCCTTTATGTTAAGGGAACTTGGAAGGTCTACACAAGAGGGGTTCACTATATATTCCACAACAAAGAACTCAAAGAAATTCAAGGAACCTCAATCATCTCCAAGGAAAATATTTTCTTGAGAAGTAGGTGAGGGAGACTTAAGGTCCTCTACTTTAGGTGATTCCTCATTTCCAACAATCACCCTGGGCACCACTTCCATAGAGGGTATCGATGAAGAACATGCCATAGCATCGACAATCAAAGATGGAATACAATTCTTGAGAATAGATATAGTCGAAGCATGACTGATGACGACCAATTCACAAAGGGGAATCAAATTTCAAGGAATGGTACAAAGTGGAAGTTATCACACCCATATCATGGATCGAAGGTCTCCCTAAGAGGAGTTTATATGGTAAGGGGCCGGACATCACATAAACTAACATGGGTAAGGTAATGGGACCTAGTTGCAGAGGTAGTATTATTGTACCTAGAGCTTGGTGGCCAATGTTATTGAATTCACAAATGTATAAGGAGGAAGTTGCTAAAGAAGACGAGTCAATTTTAATTTTAGGTAGTAGGTATATACTGAAAACATTAGTGTCAATGAGGGTGCGCCTAATACCAATGTTGTTAACATTAACTATAATCATCAAAGGCTCTGCTTGCTTCTACACATCCAGAGGTGGGAGTTCTTGCTGGTGGAACGTGATATATGGTGAATCCAAATGAATATGAGTCAACAATGCATTAACATCCATTGGCCTAGCGGAGGTAGGCAAGAAAATATTTTGTAAAGCTTCTTGAAGCATCTCTTGATAAACTAGATTAGTTTGAAGCAAGTCCCAAAGCGAGATCTTAGTTGAAGTAATGCAAATATGCTCAACGAGATCATAATTTCCTGGTGCTTTGATCGTAGGTTTAGGTGCTAAAGGAAGGCTTGGTTGAGAAGGTGGTAAAGAAGTAGGGACATATGGTTGTGATGTAGGAATAAAAGGTTGTTGATTCAAATTTTATTTATTACTCCCTGTAGGATATGTGTGTCTGACAACATTATAAGAGGTAGAGTCTATAGCTTTCACAAACCTCGAGTATAAGTCCAGTGAATCGCTACAACATGAAATCCCATAGATGGAAGATTTGGTCGGGGTCACATAGATGATGGGTTTCTTAGGGCTTGGAGGGGCCACTGAGACCACCACCACATTTACTAATCCCTTAGCTTGTTGAGAGGATACTTGTTTAGGAGATTTATGGATAGGGGAGAGTGCTTCTAAGAAGTCATCTAGAGAATCCTATAGCATATCAAAATCTTCCTCAGAAAATCCATTATCATGAACATGAAACATCGCAAAGAAGATTTTGACGTTCATGTCGGGTTCACCAAAATGTGATATAAGAGTGATTCACTACACACAGGTCTCTCTTTTCTTGAGAGATCACTAGGAAATGAACTACCCTTATACACCTCAGAATAATAGATTAAAAAAATAATAGGGAACTAAGATTTAGTTATGCTTTGGGAAAAAACTATTAGAGATCCTCAGGGAGAAAAACTGAAGGATTCTTGTCTTAGAAGAGGGAGCTCTCAGCCAAAAAATGTCAATGTAGTTCTAGGACGCCAACGTGATACACTGGCATCCTAAGCAATAGAGAACTTAGGAACTCAATGGACATAAACAAATCCTACTTCCAAACTCAGGAATAGTCTACACGAAACTATGTAACTAACTAGGAAACCAAAAATAGAAAGGAACACAAGGATGCTTGGGGAAAAATTACCTTTCTTTGGATGGTCAAATCTTCACTTCGAGCTCCTTTTCATGACCTACACACAAAAGACCAAGGAGAAATTTTTTGGGTGGCTATATAAGGGCCTACTTTAGTTAGACCCTGCTTTATTGTTCCCACCTCCACGAACATCCAAGTTAGAAAGGAATGCTAAAGAAGTAAACAAAGTGTGTGATGAAAGAAATACCTGCTCAAGAGTAGAACCCTCACCATGATAAGCATGTGGTGAAAGTAATACTCGCTCAGGAGTAGAACCTGCATCATGATCTAGTAAAAAAATGAGTACGAAAGGAAAGTGAAAGGGAGAGAGAGCATTACCCATGGGCCAAGACCCTCTCTGGAGCACATAGACACATTGTTGAGTACTTGCTTGAGAGTTGTTGCTACTGCTAGGAGGACCTTAGTCCGACATGGCTTCACTTGTGAGTGTACTGCTATCAAAGATGAGGAGATCTCAAAGTTGGAGCAAGTGGAGAGAGAGCTAGTGTGATGTCTTCGAACCCTCAAATGAAAGGAAAAAAGAGATTTTAATGCTTGCAAGGGTGGAAAAGAGCCACTACTTTCAAAGTGTAACTACTAGGACATGTGTCTCAAGGGTTAACCTTCTATATTCCATGTTTTGAACTCAGGAAACAAACAAAACATTAGCAATCTGTACATTCATCCAAAGCCTATATTCTGAAAAAATGCGTTGCCAAGCTTTTGTTGCTCAACCATTTGTCCACATGGAGTTAGAATCACAAAATTATGACCCATGGGATTTTGTCATTAATATTTCAAGGCATCATAAATGCTAGGAAAATATGTCAAAATATGGAAATTCCCCTAGGTGCAATTCTACGATATTACACCCACCATGCAACAATTGCAAAGTTCCAAAATATTTCTTGAGGAAACTCTACTATGAGTTCATCCTGAACAAAATCTTGAATTATTTTGATATGAGGGACTTCTAGGGGAGATGTGGGGGGTCAACTCAAGATAGACCTAGTGCACAATAGGATCCTAGGTAGCAAGTGAGATGAGCTCTCACTAGGCCGGAGCATGAGCACATTGTTATCCCTTCCATCATGAATGAGAGTGTTGTGGTAGACACTTTGCAGGCTATCAACTCTTTGAACCAAAGTGTCACCAACATGATAGTCCTATAGTACAGTGCCATCTAGGGAAGTCTTTGAGTGGTAGGCTTCCACCCCATTTGTGTCGGGTTTTCATGAGGTGACTTGTACATATGACCCCACTGACACTTAGGAGGCTACTACACAGGATACAAACTGCAAATATGGAGATGGTGAGGGTAGTTGACATTTTGAATGAGGATTATAGCATCAATACTTAGGTAAATGTTAGAATGTTCACTAAATTTAATTTATTAAATTTCATTTTTGAAATGCAAGATTAACTAATTTAGTCTTATGATTGTAATAAAATTTCAGGGTCACAGTATTGATACTAGATACATTATCCCTACACTTCCTTATTACTCCACTACATCTACCATTGATGTATGTAACTAGTAAATAATTATAAATTTATTACATGTTAATATCATTGTTATGTGAATGTATTATAATATTTTATTTTGGATGTTGAATAGGCTAATATTGGAGTTTTCATGGGAACACCTCACAATGCTAGTGGAGTTAGACAAACCTACACATGGGTAATAGAATAAAGAGTTTAACTAATGAATTGTAATTAATAGATTTGTGTAGTTTATATTCATATTGTTGATTACATTGCATTGCACATCTTTCAAACTCAAAGAATTACTTCACATTCCATAACTAATAACTAGATGTTGATAGATGACAAAATTTCAACTACAATATAGTTGTTTAGAAAGTCAACATAAGCAGTGATGTAATTACTTCACATAGCATAAGTAATATCTAGGAGCAGTTGCCAATTACATTTTCTTGTCATGGAATTCCATGAGACCACTTTTTATTGAGGCATCTTTTCAAACATTCAAATAGTTCACTGCCTTGTCTATGCTATAGATGTTTGGAAGAAATATATGAAAGAATAATAGTAACCAATAGCATAGACAAGGTAGTGAGTTGTTTAAAAAAATGCCTCAAAGAAATGTGGTGTCATGGTGATTTCCATCACCATGAGACCCAATTTCTTTGAGGAATTTTTCAAACATATCACCACCTTTTCTATGCTACCACTTTTTCCATACATTTCTACCAAAGCATTTTATCAAACAGTTCACTTCCTTGTTGCTATGGCTAAAAGCCTAAAAAAAGGTGCTTTCCAATAAACTATGGATTCTTGGAAAAAAATTTATCAAATAATAATAGTAAGCATAGGTCACATTTTGAAAAAATTCCTCAAAGAAATATGGTCTCATGGTGATGGAATGCCATTGCATCACCATGAGACTACATTTCTTAGAGGCATTTTTTCAAACAACTTGCCACCTTTTCTATGCTACCACATTTTCCATACATGTCTACCAAAACATTTTATCAAACAATCCATTTCCTTGTTGTTATGGTACAAGCCTAAAAAGGGTGCTTTCCAACAAACTATGGATGCTTGGAAAAAATCTATCAAATTATAATAGTAAGCAATAGCATAGACAAGGCAACGAGTAGTTTGAAAAAATGCCTCGAAGAAATGTGGTCTCATGGTGATGGAATTCCATTCCATCACCATGGTCTACCTTTTCTATGCTACCACATTTTCCATACACGTCTACCAAATCATTTAATCAATCTACTCACTTCCTTGCTACTATGGCTAAAAGCCTAAATTAGGTGCTTTCCAAAAAACTATGGATGCCTAGAAAAAATATATCAAAGCATAATAGTAAGCAATAACGTAGACAAGGAAGTGAGTAGTTTGAATAAATTACTCAAAGAAATGTGGTCTCATGGTGATGGAATGCCATTCCATCAGGTCATGAGACCACATTTCTTTGAGGTATTTTTCAAACAACTCATCTCCTTTTCTATGCTACCACATTTTCCATACATTTATACCAAAGCATTTTATCAAACAACTTGAAATTCCTTGCTGCTATGGCTAAAAGCCTAAAAAAGGTGCTTCCCAAAAAACTATGGATGCTTGGAAAAAATCTATCAAAGCATAATAGTAAGCAGTAACATAGACAAGGTAGTGAGTAGTTTGAAAAAATGCCTCAAAGAAATGCAGTCTCATGGTGATGGAATGTCATTCGATCACCATGAGACCACATTTATTTGAGGCATTTTTTCAAACAGCTCACTGCCTTTTCTATGCTACCACATTTTTCATACATTTCTACCAAATCATTTTATCAAACTACTCACTTCCTTGCTACTATGGATAAAAGCCTAAAATAGGTTCTTTCCAACAAACTATGGATACTTGGAAAAAATCTATCAAAGCATAATAGTAAGCAATATCATAGTCAAGGAAGTTAGTAGTTTGAAAAAATTCCTTGAAGAAATGTGGTCTCATGGTGATGGAATGCCATTCCATCACCATGAGACCAATTTTTTTTGAGGCATTTTTTCAAACAACTCATTGCTCGTAGAATAGAAACCAGCCCTTTGGCTAATATTCCTCCCCAAATTATTTTCAAAGTCCTCATCCTCACCCGCAATTTACTAATCCATTGAACCTACCACCTTTTATTCCAATTTTTCATGTCCCCACCCCTCCCTCTTCATGTCATGATCGCCCTCCATCTCATAACCAAGACCACACTATACCATCCACCCCATCCCAACATAATACCATAGAGAAGGCAATGAAATGTTTGAAAAAATGCCTCAAAGAAATGTGATCTCATGGTGATGGAATGCAATGCCACATTTGTTTGTAATGGCATTCCATCACCATGAGACCCCATTTCTTTGAGGCATTTTTTCAAATAGTTCACTACCTTCTCTATGCTACCACAGTTATTGTATATGTCTACCAAAGCATTTTATCAAATGATTCACTACCTTGTTGCTATGGATAAAAGCCTTAAAAATAGGAGCTTTCAAACAAGCTACGGATAGGGAAAATATTAAGAATGATAGTAAAAAATATATAGTTTAATAAGTACTCAAATTTTTGTTCATTATCTCATACATTATAAGCCATGATGTGTATCACTATTGTAGTTTTGAATAATTTGTTGTTTTATTTTCAAATGTTGGAAGCAGATACACCTCCAAATGTTTATAGGGCAATGGAGCTTGGTGTTTTGTCTACTATAGACTCCTCAATTCCTCTCACGAAGGTATGAGGAAGATTACTAAATTTCAATTTACATTCGTTGTTATAGTTGTTAATTAGTGAAAAATCAAACCATTATTGATTCATAGTTTAATTTCTCTTTGGATGGTTTCTAAAGGGATTTAGCATGCCTCAACAAGGGCATGCAAATATTTCCCTCGAGGAGAGTGATCGTCTAGTGGTGATAAGTGATTATTTTGTTAGATATATCATTTTTCATATGTCTTTACTTGTTATTGTAACATATACAGCTTGACTAGGAACTAAACCCTAGGAGGAGCACTAGGAGCACTCCTCGACCTCAGAATAAATGAGAGACAAACTTATTGCCATCCAACCAAAAAGAAAAGGGAAATAATTTGTTTTGAGAGCATTGAGAGAAATGAATTTTGATTCTAGAGCCCTTTGTTGTATGCATATATGGCATTTTTGCACATATTTTGTATTAGATATATTTGACATTATATGCTTATATGGCATTCTCGTAAGCCTATATGGCTATTTTTATATATTTTATACTTATATCTACATATATTGATGTATGCCTACATGGATATTTGGTTAATACAAATCTTTTTTATTGATGGTACACTCCATATTTGCATTATAAATCCACGGTTCAATAGATATGAGTTATGTGTATTCAAGTGTATACTTTACAAATTACATGTATACTTTGTGAATTGTGTGTATTCCAATGTATACTTTGTGACTTACATGTTTTCATGCGTATACCTTGTATTCATACATATAATTTGTATTAATTTGTGTATATTGTGTATTCATGTGTATACTTCAAGGCTTACATGTATTTGAGTACATGTTCTTCTCTTATTCACATGCATTCTTGACTTATTCACATGTATACTTATTAATTGGTTAGTCCTAGCATTGATAATTTTTTCCCTTCATGGTTTGTCTTGAATATCTATTGATTGATGCTAAAGAACTTTATTAGTTGATGCTAATCAACTTCAATATTTTTAGGAATACTAGTAGAGTTACAAATTACAAAATTGCAAAACTTGAAAATAAAATATTAACTGTAAATAAATGCACTGATTATTAACTTGATAATTGATTAAGAATGAGTATAATATATATATCAAGAGATGAGCCTTCTAGAATGACAACTGCCAACTAGAAAATAGGCAAAGCATTCCCAATACTTTGAAAGCAATAATCCACCCAAAATTGCAATGAGAGATAAGGAAAATGAACCCATATAGGCATAATTGAATAAAGAATAGTTCACCCTTCATAGCTTGGTGAAACCATTTCCAAACTTAGAAGATCTTAAAGATAAAGAAGAATTATGATCTAGATAATATAGAATTAGTACCGACTTTGATGACTAAAAAAATTTCAACCATGGGCTTATCATGATTTTTCAAATTTGGTAAGAAGGCTTATTTAAGATCCTTGAACAATGCATTTCCTAATGCTCCCTTGTTCTTACATATATCAATTTAATTTAATTTAGAGAGTTTGATCAAATGCTTTATGTAAAAGCAAAAACCATGTTTTCAATTGGTATTCCATAAGATGTTTCATAAAAATATTCTAGTATATTTAATCTTTTGATTGGAACAACTCAATTAAGCAAAGGATACATAGTCTTCACAACACTTGAAAAACATAATATTCATAGTAGATGATGAGTGGTTAAATTCTTGACACATTATCATACAAACATTTATCTTGAATAGTCTTTAAACATTTTCACAACATAATTCTCATAGTACATAATGAATTGTTATGTTCTTGATCCATCACCATATAAACATGTCGAAAAATGTATATGTCAGCTTTTTGCAATATTATTTCCTATATAGGAAATGGACTTGAGAGAAATATTTATAATTTATAATACAAATAAGAAATGGACTTGGGTGAAAAATTTATTTATCACACCAAATAATAAATGTACATGAGAGCATCACTTGTTTATCTTAGACTCCAATTTTCAAGCATAGAAAATAATTTCAAATGAAAATGACAAAATGTTTCACAACCAAAGTTGTTAATTGAGGAAAAATAAAATGTTTCCAAGTTCCACCATTGTACGCATTTACAATTGGTTGTATATTATTGTAAGGGAAAGGATGATAATTAAAAAACATCTTGCACTTGCTAGACTTGAGGATGATCATATTATTTTGGTGTGGAAAAATTAGACTTCTCAACTGTCATGTGAATGTTTCTCTTTTCAATTGTTTTACATTACATCATAAGGGATCAAGCTAGATGAACATATCTTAGAGTGATTCAGCATGTTTGGGTGTGAAAGAGGACCATTTCTAGCATAAACGTACCTATCAAGACATGTTGGAACAATTCGTTTGCTCACATGAGTTGTAGAACGAAAGTTGCACCACTTTGCAACTTTACACTACTTGCATTTGCCACTTTTTCCATGAAGTGAAAACTAGACACCATGGGAAAACGACTCCAAAATAACAAAAAATGAGAGAGGTTATTGTAGAGGATCCCAACGTGTCTTGTAGGCTCAGATGAAAAGTTTGTAAGTGTCACGATTTCTAAGTAATAGCCCATCACAAATTGCAACCATTTTACACTTTGGACCTTTAAGTAATTGAGCTAGTTGAATGTAGCTCAGAGTGATTTGACATGTTTGGGTGTGAAAGAGGACCATTTCTAGCATAAGCATACTCATACAGATGCATTGGAATTATTCTTTTGGTCACACAAGTTGTAGAATGAAAGTTGCACCACTTAGCAACTTTACATTGGCTGTATTTGACACTTTTTCCATCAAGTGAAAACTGGACACCATGGGAAAATAACTTTGAGATAACAAAAACTGAGAGAGGTTATTGTAGAGGATCCCAATGCGATCCTATAGGATTAGACAAAGAGTTTTTAAGCATCACAATTTTTGAGTAATAGCCTGGCAAATATTGTAGTCATTTTGCACTTTGGACCCTTAAGGGATTGAACTGGTTGAATGTAGCTTAGAGTGATTCAGCATGTTTGGGTGTGAAAGAGGACCATTCCTAGCATAAACATACCCATCTGTATGTGTTGGAATAGTTTTTTTGGTCACACGAGTTGCAAAACTAAAGTTGTACCACTTTGCAACTTTACACTACTTGCATTTGACACTTTTTCCATCAACTGAAAATTGGACACCACGAAAAAATGAATCTGAGATAACAAAAACTAAGAGAGTTTGTTATAGAGGATCCCAATATGATCTCATAGGCTCAAAAAGAGAGTTTTTAAGCATCACGGTTTTCAAGTAGTAGCCCGTCAAATATTGCAACCATTTTGCACTTTGGACCCTTGAGTGATTGAGCTGGTTGAACATAGCTTAGAGTGATTTGGTATGTTTGGGTGTGAAAGAACACAATTCATAGAGTAAACATACCCATCCAGACATGGTTGAATAGTTTTTTTGGTCACATGAGTTACAAAATGAAAGTTGCACCACTTTGCAACTTTACACAACTTGCATTTGACACTTTTTTCATCAAGTGAAAACTGGACACCATGGGAAAACAACTCCAAGATAAAAAAATTGAGAGAGGCTATTGTATAGGGGCCCAATGTGATCCCATAGGTTCAGATGGATAGTTTGTAAGCATCACGATTTTCGAGTAATAGACCGTCAAATATTGCAACTATTTTATAGTTCAGAACCTTAAGGGATTGAGCCGGTTGAACGTAGTTCAGAGTGATTTAGCATGTTTGGGTGTGAAAGAGGACCATTCCTAGCGTAAATGTACCCAATTAGATGTGTTGGAATAGTCTGTTTAGTCACACGACTTGCAAAATGAAAGTTGCACCACTTTGCAACTTTACTATGCTTGCATTTGACACTTTTTCCATCAAGTGAAAACTGGAAACCATGGGAAAATGACTTTGAGATAACAAAAACTGAGAGAGGTTATTGTAGAGGGACCCAACGCAATCCCATAGGCTCAGACGAAGAGTTCGTAAGTGTCACAGTTTCTAAGTAATAACCCATCAAAGATTGCAACCATTTTGCACTGTGGACCCTTAAGGGATTAATTAGTTGAGCATAGCTCAAAGTGATTTGGTGTTTTTGGGTGTGAAAGAGGACATACCTAGTGTAAAAATACCCATCTGGATGCGTTGGAATAGTCCATTTGGTCATATGAGTTGCAGAACGAAAGTTGCAACACTTTGCAACTTTACATTGCTTACAATTGACACTTTTTCCATCAAGTGAAAATTGGACACCACAAAAAATGACTATGAGATAAAAAAAACTGAGAGAGGTTTCCTATGTTATCCTGATGCCTCAGATGGAATTCCCGTAATTGACACAGTCTTTGGGTAATAGGCCATCAAAGATTGCTGCCCTCTTGCAATTTGGATTGTTAAGGGATTATGTTGCATGAATTACAAATGTTTGAGGGCAACAAAAAATTTCAAAATTTGAGTAAATATCATTACAAATGTTTATGTGAATAGATGGTATGCTATATTGATATTTATATATAATCATTAGGTTTATTTATTTTAATAAATATTTTTTTTATAAAAGTTAGTCAATTGGTGCTAGTTATAATAGGGAGAGAATAAAATAAGAAAAAAGAATGATTGGTAACCATCAATGGTTATTACACTCACTATATTAATAATATGATGTTTACAATAAAATGAGATTTATTTGGCAATCCTAATTCTTGTGTTTGTGCTACAGTTGTCTAAATACACCATTTTGAAACCCAAGTGCTTATACTTGTAGGAACAATGCTTTCTCAAAACTATCAAGTGGGAAAACAAAATCATGAGAAAGAAATCAAACTATATGAATTCCAACACCCCACTTAAATCAAATATTGAATCAATGTGCCCCATTTTCATACACACAAACTTAGCTTATAAGATTCTCTCATAATAACCAAAAATACAATTCAAGGACGCCTTAGGTACTCTGTTCTCACATATATTTTACAATGTCACTGATAGATTCAAGATGATCTTATAATTTCTACGTCATTGGTGCTCATGATGAGGTTAACTTCAAATTAAGAACTTGAAATTCCCTTTCTAAGCTTCACATGCTCTTTTATAATGGCTTAAAATTAGAATTGAGATTTGTCAAGATCATCAAAATAAGGATGTTGTATTGCTTTTTTGGTTGAGATTCTCTTGGATGGATCATAAATCAACATTTTTTGCAAGGAGACACCAATCAATTTTTAGCAGTTTACTTACAAATAGGAAAAGTAAAAGAAGAAAAAGAAAGAGCATCCAAAATGGAAATGAAATGAAAATAGGTGGAAGGCACTTACAAACAAAAAATCCACACCATTTGGTTCCAATTCAGGAACAACAAGGCTTAAATCTTGATGTTTCCATTGGGGATAGGCATGCCAATCTCTCAACTTAGTCACTTTTGAACATACATCTTCATTGGGGGTTCTAAGATACCTATTGTACACAACAACCTCTCATGAATAGAATAACTTGAAATTTGAGATGCTCTTATAATATCTACATCATAGGTGCTCATGATGAGGTTAAATTCAAATGAATAACTTGAAATTCCATCACTAAGCTTCACACACACTTTTATAATGGCTTAAAATCATAATTGAAAATTTTCAAGCTCATCAAAATAAGGATGTTGCATTGATTTTTTGGTTGAGATTCTGTTGGATGGCTCATAAATCAACATTTTCTAGAAGGAGACAACAATCAATTTTTTGTAGTTTACTTACAAATAGGAAAAGTAAAAGAAGAAAAAGAAAGCACATCCAAAATGGAAATGAAATGAAATAGATGGAAACACTTACAAAAAACACACACCATTTGGTTCCAAGTCGGGAATAGCAAGGCTAAAATCTTGATGCTTCTATTAAGGATAGGCATGCCAGTATCTCAACTTAGTCACTACTGGCCATACATCTTCATTGAGAGTTCCAAGATACCTAATGCACACACCAACCTCTCATGAATAGAACATGAATAGAACGCAACCAAAATATTGCTTTCCAAACTTTTGGAAACTTGTAACCTATTATAAAAACAACACAATTTAATCTTTCACTTAGTTTACTAATCTATAGAGAATATCCTACATCAATTTTTTTGCATATTTTTAAGGAAAAATAAAATACCATTGAACTATGTATCCTTTGCCACAGTTCTAAACATAAAGTGTGCTACATTTGCAAGTCTTATATCTTCATCAATCACCTACATACATGATATAAACATTAGATGATAGCATTGGCATCATACAAATTAATGTGCATGCAAGTGCAAATTAATAAGAACCAATTTGCATTCTTACAAATTAATCCAATGAACCATTTGGGTCTGCTCTACTCTTTATTGTGTGAAGTATTGCCTCATGGTCAAATTCACACACCTTCCATAAGGTCTTATTCAAAATTATACCCCCATATTTGGTCAAACAAACATTGGATGCCACAAAAAGGTTTGAGTAATGAAGAATCTTCTAATGCATGTCAAAGTCCTAAAACAACCAAAATTTAACACTCTTATGTGGGTACCTTCTAAGCCATGTTCTAGTAACAACAATTAAGCTTGTATGGTATTCATGTTTTCTCCATATATAACTGGGGCCTCTAATTTCTTTTTGGCCTCAACACTATGACACAAGTAATAATTTGTTCCCTCTTTATTGTCTTCATCTACAATAACTACATAAACATGCCCTGCATTGATATGTGTAGCAAATTAGATGAAATTATTCAACATTACAAATACACTACAAAGTAAGATAATAATAGGAATTTCAAAAACTACACAATTAGATATATTACCTAGTTGAAATAGATAGATGATATGTGGTCAAAGTCAATCGATAAATTCATGTGTTAGTTCTAATGTCATCGAAGGGTGATACGTGTGAAGTGGGTTAAGATAACGAACATTTCGCAACCCACTCCTTTGACTCACAATCATCCTAGGATTTCATTGTACATGAAGAAAAAAAGCATGCCATCTTCCACATACGGATACTCCAAGAACGTACATTTGAGCGAAGGAAAGAGTGTAGCTCACTTGATCTTGTTAGTGTACAAAAATCCTCATATGGTGCAATGTTAGTATCATCCATCAATGAAAAAAATCTATGAACTAAAGACATACCTTCATTACCTAGACCCATTAAAGTATTACACCACTCAATGATTGATTTTGCATTTGTCAAATTTGTATTGTCTTTATACTTTATCTCTTCTCGTGCTAATGCTCTTTTGATACATGCTCCTGCACCATCATGCTCCCCCATTCCATGCCCGACCTCACAAAATTTCCACATATGTTGAATGTAATGAAATGCATCCTGGTCAACCAGTAGAACATGCACAAGTTCTTGAACTATGTTGCATAGTTATTCAACCATATTATATTCCAACTGTATGCTATGCCCCTCTGAGCCAAATCACTATAGAAAAATTGGAAGAAAACTTGCACGAACTCTGGAGAATGTTTGTGATCATCACTAATATAAAAGTGATTCTCTCTCAATACCTTCCTTTAGTCCTTTGTAGTATTAGCTACATGAATGAATGCTATGTGCATAAATATTGAAAACTATGTGGAGTTGTAATAGTATGATTGCACCTCATGTTGTTCTTGTCGAGTGTAGTTCTCTGTAAAGTTGACCACTAAAACTATGCTTCCAACTAGAAAGGTTTCTTTGCATAACTTGAATTTCATGTCCAACCATCGAGCTCTATGGGTATGCTTTTCATACTCATACACTATATTGTCATGAAATGTAGACATAAATTGATACACTGAAATCTTTTGAATAACCAAATCACACCTTTTTGCTTGATTACCATCTTTTGTAATGTATGCCACTATTTTATAGTTCTCGAACTCTACTAGTTGCTTTCCCACCTCATGTGTTTTTCCCATATGTTTCAAGATACTAGCATACATTGCAAGCCACTGCAATGCTGACATGAACCATCCAAGCATAGTTTCCTGTAGAATATTTGGCCATCCTCTATTCACATAATTTTTTTGATGAAAACTCTCTTGAAGATTTTGGTGGGGCATGTATGCCACAATCTTTCAAAACATAGTTAGTATGTAAATCTAAACATATAGAAAAATAAACATCATAATGGTTAGAGAATTCAATATGTAGTCTACAACAATAAGTAGTGTGTGTATGATTTATCTTGACATAAAAAAGGTTTAATCATTTCAAAATATCTTTGAAAAAATTGAATTTGAGGATAATCCTATTGAAATTTATGAAAAAATTGGGTTTGAGTTATATCCAAAAAATGCTTTGGATGTGGCTCATGGTTCCAACTACCGGTATTCCTTATTACCACATCCCTTTGATTTAGAGATGGCCTTGTGTCATTCTTCCAATAGTCTTCAATTAGTGTTCTCAATGATTCAACAACTCATTTATCTTTGTGTGGGAGTCTCCCTGATAATGCCCATAATTCATGTGAATCAATGCCCTCAATTCTTTGCCACCTTTGAATGTCTCTTGATAAATTTTTTGTATTAATTCTCAATTGTTCACTCATCTTTCTAATGAGACAAGATCTCCTTGTTTGACTACTTACCAAAGTTGATGTAATGACATTTCAAGTGACATTACTATCCTTTGAGCATGAGGTCACACTCTCATAAGAATCCATTAGATTCTTCACAATAGTGTTTTCACTTGAAGCATTTGATGTTCTCAACCCAAGAATCTTCATGATGTTTCTATACTTTATACCTCGCATCATTTCAACAAATAGTTGACATCTTGTGGTCTCATTTAGCCTTTCAAAGAAAAATTTCCAAATCTTATCAACATATCTTCTACAAGTGCATGCTGGAATCTTACCTTCCATGTGCTGCAAAATATCCTCATCAATATTTATCAAATACTTTTTCTTTCTACACAAAATTATAGGTAGTGTTCTCCTAGGTACATACATCTCAATATTAGGAATTTCATCAATATTTAAGTTAGGTGGGCTAGATCATGTACCTTCGATCGAGGGTGGATTAGATGACATACCTTGAGGTTGACATGGGGATGGTGGAATACCTTCTTTGTAAAATATGAGTGATGATGTACTCTCAATTTGAGATGTGGTGGATGGTGTCCCTTCATATTCACTTGCGGTAGATGGTGTCCCTCCATATTCACTTGTGGTAGATGGTGTCCCTCCATATTCACTTGTGGTTAATGGTGTCCCTTCGTATTCACTTGTGGTAGAGGGTGTGTCTCCAACTATAGTATTTGAATCTATCTTAGCACAATGCTTTCACATTCATTCCTTTTGTGCCACCAATGCCTTTTCTCTTTTGACAGTTGACGTTCCTCTTCAAGTGGCTTGTTTTCATCAATCGTATCCAATATATTCTTTTGACGATATTCCCTCATCCATTCTTTATTTTTTTCTTTATTAGTTTCATACTCTTCATCTATTAGTTTATTCCTTCTTTGTTTCCTTGGAATGACCGATAATTTTTCCTATAGCATGGTAATGAGACAAATATTAGTTCCTAAAAAATGAATCCATACAAATAAATGAAATATGTGTCAAGGATTCATACAATATACTTACAATCATCCTATAGAAATGTGGTCATGAAACATGCCATGATTGCAAGATAGGCTCAAAATGGAAGCATGGACAAGGCATGTGGATTGTTTGACAATAATATTTTTGTAGATATGCATACAAAGTGGTAGCATTGGCAAGCTAGTGAGCTCACTAGCTTTCCAATTCGGTAGGGTTGATAAGGTAGGGGCAGCATGAGAAAATGCCTCATAGAAATGGGGTCTCACAGTGATGTATGACAAGGTAGGGGTAGCGTGAGAAAATGCCACATAGAAATGGGGTCTCATGGTCCCGTGAGACCCCATTTCTATGAGGAAATTTCTCACGCTTCCCCTACCTTGTCGTACATCACCATGAGATCCCATTTCTATGAGGCATTTTCTCATGCTGCCCCTACCTTTTCAACCCTATTGAATTGGCAAGCTAGTGAGCTTGTTAAACACTAGCTTTTCAATGGGTAGGGTTGACAAGGTAGGGGCAACATGGAAAAATACCTCATAGAAATGGGGTCTCACGGTGATGTACATCACTATGAGACCCCATTTCTATGAGGAATTTTTTCACACTACCCCTACTCATGGTGATGTACATCACTTTGAGACCCCATTTCTATGAGGCATTTTTCACGCTACCCCTACCTTGTCAATCCTATTGAATTGGAAAGCTAGTGAGCTTGTCAAACACTATATTTTCAATGCGGTAGGGTTGACAAGGTAGGGGAAACATGAAAAAATGCCTCATATAAATGGGGTCTCACAGTGATGTACCACATTGACAAGCTAATGAGATCACTAGCTTGTTAATGTGGTAGGGTTGACAGGGTAGGGGTAATATGAAAAAATTCTTCATAGAAGTGGGGTCTCATGGTCATGAAAAAGTGACTCATAGAAATGGGGTCTCATGGTGATACACCGTGAGACCCCATTTCTATGCGGCATTTTTTCATGTTGCCCCTACCTTGTCAACCTTACCGCATTGACAAGCTAGTGAGATCTCACTAACTTGCCAATACTAACACACTTTGCATACATGTCTATGAAAACATTATTTTCAAATAATTCATATGCCTTGCCCATGCTTCCATTTTTAGTCTATATTGCAATCAAGGAATGCCACATGACCAAATTTCTTTAAGGAATTTCATCCAAAGAAACTTGTGAGCATTAGTAAGCTAGTGAGCTCACTAGCTTTCCAATTTGGTAGGGTTGACAAGGTAGGGGAAGCATGAAAAAATTCCTCATAGAAATGGGGTCTTATAGTGATTTACATCACTGTGAGACCCCATTTCTATGAGGCATTTTTTTATGCTTCTCCTACCTTGTCAACCCTACCAAATTGGAAAGCTACTGAGCTCACTAGCTTTCCAATTCGGTAGGGTTGACAAGGTAGGGGCAGCGTGAGAAAATGTCTCATAGAAATGGGGTCTCATGGACATCACCATGAGACCCCATTTCTATGAGACATTTTCTCACACTGCTTCTACCATGTCAACCCTACCAAATTGGCAAGGAAGTGGGCTTGTCAAACACTAGCTCGTCAATGCGATAGGGTGTATAAGGTAGGGTCAACATGAAAAATACCTCATAGAAATGGAGTCTCATAGTGATGTACATCACCATGAGACCCCATTTATATGAGGAATTTTACATCACCATGAGACCCCATTTCTATGAGTCATTTTTTCATGCTGCCCCTACCTTGTCAACCCTACTGAATTGACAAGCTAGTGAGCTCACTAGCTTTCCAATGCTACCACATTTTGCATACATTTCTATGAAAAATTATTGTCAAATAATTCACATTCCTTGTCCATGATTCCATTTTGAGCCTATCTTGCAATCAAGGCATGCCAAATGACCAAATTTATTTAAGGAATTCCATCCAAAAAATCATGTGAGCATTGGCAAGCTAGTGAGCTTGTCAAACACTACCTTATCAATGCAGTAGGGTTGATAAGGTAGGGGCAGCATGAAAAAATGTCTCATAGAAATGAGGTATCAAGGTGATTGTGAGACCCCATTTCTATGAGGCATTTTTTCATGTTGCCCCTACCTTGTCAACCCTACTGCATTGACAAACTAGTGTTTGAAAAGCTCACTAGCTTGCCAATTCGGTAGGGTTGACAAGGTAGGGATAGCATGAGAAAATGCCTCATAGAAATGGGGTCTCATAATGATAAAAAAGTCCTCATAGAAATGGGGTCTCACAGTGATGTAGGGGCAGCATGAAAAAATTCCTCATAGAAATGGGGTCTCATAGTGATGTACATTACTGTGAGACCTCATTTTTATAGGGAATTTTTTCACGCTACCCCTACCTTGTCAACCCTATTGCATTGGCAAGCTAGTGAGCTCACTAGCTTTCCAATGCTA
This sequence comes from Sequoia sempervirens, assembly GCA_007258455.2. NCBI lineage: Eukaryota > Viridiplantae > Streptophyta > Pinopsida > Cupressales > Cupressaceae > Sequoia > Sequoia sempervirens. The sequence continues at coordinate 205,352 of VDFB02007062.1, read as the reverse complement.
CCACATTTTTAATACATGTCTACAAAAAAATTATTGTCAAAAAATTCACATGCCTTGTCCATGCTTCCATTTTGAGTCTATCTTGCAATCAAGGCATGTCACATGGCCACATTTATTTAAGGTATTCCATCTAAAAATTCATGTGAGCATTGGAAAGCTAGTGAGCTCACTAGCTTTCCAATTCGGTAGGGTTGACAAGGTAGGGAAAACGTGAGAAAATTCCTCATAGAAATGGGGTCTCATAGTGAATGACTGTGAGACCCCATTTCTATGAGGCATTTTCTCACATTGCCCCTACCTTGCAACCCTACTGAATTGGCAAGCTAGTTCATTGTGAGACCCCATTTCTATGAGGAATTTTCTCATTCTTCTCCTACCTTGTCAACCCTACTAAATCAACAAGTTAGTTCACTGTGAGACCCCATTTCTATGAGGCATTTTCTCATGCAACCCCTACCTTGTCAACCCTACCAAATTGGCAAGCTAGTGAGCTCACTAGCTTTCCAATGTAGTAGGGTTGACAATGTAGAGGAAGCGTGAGAAAATTCCTCATAGAAATGGGGTCTCACAGTGGTCTACATCACTGTGAGACCCCATTTCTATGAGGAATTTTCTCACATTGTCCCTACCTTGTCAACTGACCACATTGACAAGCTAGTGTTGTGTCAATAAAGATGAAAACCAAAATAGTTTCAAAGATCTATCAATGTGGGAGGAGTATATTCCAATTTTGTGGAGACATACATGTATGGAAAATTTGGTATCATAGACAATGCATTCATCTATTTGATAAATTCACATCACCATGAGACCCCATTTCTTTGAGGCATTTCTTCAAATAGTTGATTTCCTTGCCTATGTTGTTTGATAAAATGATTTGGTAGACATGTATGGAAAATTTGGTAGCATAGACAAGGAAATCAACTACTTGGTATATCTATTTGAAAAAATAACTCAATAAGATATATCCTCATTGACTAGAATGATTGCAGGATATGCACAAAATATATTTTCAAGCATATGTAATTTGTAGGTGTAAAACCAAATTCAAGTACATTTTCCAACATCCCCCATGCCTATACCAAAATGAAAGCTTTGGAGATTGGTATGCACATCCATAGTAAAGGATTGAGAAATGTTGTATTATTATACTTATAACTTTTGTTATATATATGTGTATAGAAAATGTGGAAGCATACACAAGGTAAGTCAATTGTTTAACAAAATGCCTCAAAGAGATGTGGTTTAAAAATGTAATTAGAAAGTGTAAAGAATTGTGTAATTTAAAATGTGAATTGACAATCTAAGGTTATAATGAAAAACAAACAATGATCAACATCGAATATGCAAAATAAAAAAATCAAAGCAAGCCAAAATAGAATGAAAGAAAATGTGTAAAGACTTCAGATACCTAAAAAACTAGAGTTTCGAATGGAGGAGTTCTACCCAATTATATAGCCATTGTTTCTTCTTTCTTCAAACTCAATAATTTGAATTTTTCAAAATATTTTTCCCCTCCAAAATTCAATTATATATCACTATTCAATGGAATTTATACTTGAATTGATATTATATGCCTTTCAACATGAAAAATCTGCTATTTCATGCAAAGGTGGTGGAAAGATCATGAAAAAGGTGGTGGAATGTGAAAAATTTGCATGCACACTTCACAAAATCATCAATTTTTTTTTGTTGGAACACACACATAACCAGGAGAATATGCAGAATGTGGACCTTAAGATCACGGGTGTATTGAGTTTTTAACCATTTTTAGAGCAAGAAAAAATGCACTCACATTATAACGTGAGTGCATTATGTCTTGCTAAAATAATGACCATATCTCTACTACTTCAAAATGCATTCACATTATGAGAAAGTTGTTTTGTATGTTTCTTTTCTCTCTCTTTCTCTCTATCCCCTACCCTCTACCCTTAAACCCTATACCCTCTATCTCCCTCCCTCTCCCTCTCTCAAGTCTCTCCCTCCTACCTCCTCTCCTTCTCTCAAGTCTCTCTCTCTCTCACTCACTCACTCCTATCTCTATCCCCTCTACCCTCTACCCTCTCTCTCTCACTTCAAGTATCTCTCTCATAACCCTTCTCCCTCTCTCAAGACTCTCACTCACTCCTTCTATATCTCTCCCCTTTATCCTTAACCCTCTACCCTCTACCCTCTATCTCTCTCCCACCCCCTCCCTCTCTCTTTCTCTCAAGTCTCTCCCTCCTACTCCCTCTCCCTCTCTCAAGTCTCTCTCTCTCACTAACTAAATCCTATGTCTCTCCCCTCTACCCTTAACCCTTAAACCCTTAAACCCTCTACCCTCTACCCTCTATCTCTCTCCCACTCCCTCCCTCTCTATCTCTCTTGCCCCATCTCCCACTCTCAAGTCTCTCTCTCTCACTCACTCACTCCTATCTCTCTCCCATATACCTTTAATCCTCTACCATCTACCATCTATCTCTCTCCCAATCCTCTACCCTCTCTCTGTCTCTCTTACTCTCTATATCTCTCTCCCCTATACCATTAACCCTATACACTAAACCCTTAACCCTTAAAATATAAACCCTTAAACACTGTACACTAGCTTTCCAATTCAGTGAAATTGGAAATGTAGTGGCCTGTTTGAAAAAATGGGTCCAAGAAATGGGGTCTCCTAGTGATTTACCTAGTGGGCCCACTAGGTTACCAATTTCATAGAATTGGCAATGTAGTGGCTTGTTAGAAAAAATGGGGTCTCCCGGTGATGTAAATCACCAAGATACCCCATTTATTGGACCCATGTTTTCAACTCAATACCCTCTACCCTCAACCCTAATCCCTCAACCCAATACCCTCAACCCTCTACCCTATACATTGGACCCTCAAATCTTAAACCCTCTACCCTCTACCCTATATCCTAATCCATCAATCCTATACCCTCAACCCAATATGCTAAACCATTAACCCTATAGGTCCTCAACCCTATACCCTCAATTCTCAACCCTCTACCCTATACATTGGATCCTCAACCCTCTTATATATATGTCCATCCCTCCTCTTCTCTCCTCTCTATCTCACTTCTCCCTCCATATCTCCCTCCATCCATCCATCCCTCTCTACCCTAATCCCTCAACCCTAAACAATTAAACCTTAAACCCTTAAACCCTCTACCCTCTACCCTATACATTAAATCCTCAACCCTTAATTATCAACCCTCAGCCCTTAATCCATCAACCCTCAAATCTTAAACCCTAAACCCTCAACCCCTATACCCTCTACCCATTGGACCCTCAAACCTAATCCTTCAACCATATACCCTCAAACCTATACCTCTAAACCCTCTACCCTCAACCCTTAACCCTAAACCCTAAACCCTTAAACTGTAAACCCTTAAACCTTTTACCCTATACCCTCAACCCAATACCCTAAACCATCAACCCTATCCCCTCAATTCTCAACCCTCTACCCTATACATTGGATCTTCAACCCTCATATATCTCTGTCTCTCCCTCCTCTACTCTCCTCTCTATCTCACTTCTCCCTACATCTCTCCCTCCATCCCTCCCTCTCTACCCTAATCCATCAACCCTATACCATCAACCCTTAAAACCTTAAACATTCAACCCTAAACCCTTAACCCTATACACTCAACCCTTAAACCCTTAAACACTCAACCCTAAACCCTAAACCCTCAACCCTTAAACCCTCTACCCTCTACCCTCAACCCAATAACCTCTACCCTCAACCCTAATCCTTTAACCCTAATCCCTAAACCCTTAAACCCTTAAACATAAGTAAAATATCTACTCTAACCCCTCAAACCTCAACCCTTAATCCCTCAACCCTATACTCTCTACCCTCAACCCTAAAACCTTAAACCCTAATCCCTCAACCCCTATACCCTCTACCCTATACATTGGACCCTCAATCCTAATCCCTCAACCCCATACCATAAAACCTCTACCCTCAACCTTAAACCATCAACCCTCAACCCTTAAACCCTCTACTCTCTACCATATACCCTATATATTAAACCCTCAACCCTTAATCCCTCAACCCTCAACCCTTAAACTCTAAACCCTCAACCCCTATACCCTCTACCCTATATATTGGTCCCTCAACCCTAATACTTCAACCATATACCCTCAAACCTATACACTGAACCCTCTACCCTCAACCCTTAACCTTAAAACCTAAACCATTAAACCTTCTACCATCTACCCTATACCCTATACCCTAATCCCTCAACCCTATACCCTCAACACAATACCATAAACCATCAACCCTATAGGTCCTCAACCATATACCCTATACATTGGGTCCTCAACCCTCATAAATCTTTGTCCCTCCCTCCTCTTCTCTACTTCTCTCTATCTCACTTCTCCCTCCATTTCTCTATCCATCCATCCCTCCCTCTATACCCTAATACCTCAACCCTAAACCATCAACCATTAAACCATTAAAAACTCAACCATAAACCCTAAACCATTAACCCTAAGACCTTAAACCCTCTACCCTCAACCCTTAAATCCAAGTAAACTCTCTACCCTAATCCCTCAACCCTCAACCCTTAATCCATTAACACTTAAACCCTCAACCCTTTACCCTCAACCCTCAACCCTTAAACCCTAATCCCTCAACCCTATACCTTCAATCCTCTACCCTCAACCTTAAACCCTCAACCCTCAACCCTTAAAACCTCTACCCTCTACCCTCTATCCTATACATTAAACCCTTAGCCCTCAATTCTCAACCCTCAATGCTTAATCCCTCAACCATCAACCCTTAAACCATAAAACCTCAACCCCTATATCATCTACCCTATACATTGTACCCTCAACCTAAACCTTCAACCATATACCCTCAAACCTATACCCTAAACCCTCTACCCTCAACCCTCAACCCTCAACCCTAAACCCTTTAACCTTCTACCCTCTACCCTCAACCCAATTCCCGCTACCCTCAACCCTAAATCATCAACCCTATACCCTAAACCATCAACCCTATAGGTCCTCCACCCTAATCCCTCTACCCTATACCATCAACCCCTATCCCTTTCTCTCTATCTATACATCTCACCTCTCTCCCTCCCTCTCTCCTACCTCCCTAATAGTCTCTATCTACCCTCTCCCTCTTTCTATGTACCTCTTGCTCAATCAATCCCTACTACTCTCTCTTTCTCCCTCTACCTATATCTCTATATATCCCTCCCACTACCTCTCCATCACTCCCTCTCTATCTCCCTATCTCTCAGATATCTCCCTCCCACCCCCTCTCCCTCTCTCAGGTCTCTCCCTTTGGCACCCTACCTAGGTAACTCTCTCTCTCTCTCCCCCCACCCCTCTCTATCTATCCCTCCCACCCTACCTAGATAAGTACCTCTCTCTCCAACCCCTCTCTCTCTCTCCCTCTCTCTGAAGTCACTCCCTCCCATACCCTCTCCCTCTCTTAGGTATCTCACTTTCACACTCCCTCTCTCTGCCACTCCCTCTATCTTGTACTCCCTCTCATTTTTGGAAAAACAAGGAAAAACAACTAAGAAGGGGGGGTGAATCAATTGTCATGGAATATTTAAAAATTTCCAACCTAACTTAACTTAATATCATATATGATGAATGGATAATAAACCATAAACAATCAACACATCAGAAACATAAAGAACACCAATATTTTTATGTGGAAACCCTATTAGGGGAAAAACCATGGTGAATGCCATTCCATAATATTATACCATTCTAAAAGTATAAAGAAGTATGAATGGGAATTCACATGCATTTATGAACACTGCCTAAAGCTCACTACTAAGTTACAAGAGGGCTCACTGCCCAAGAGAGATTCAGATTAAAACCATCTAGATTATGAATTGAGAAAATAGCATATGCTAATGCCTGATTACAATTTTGGTTAAGCACATGAACACTTCTTCACTCTTCTTCACACTTTTCTTCTTCCTTCGAATGATCTAAACAATATTCACACATACACTCACACACTTCACACTTGCACACTTATTTACACTTCCAAATGATAAAACAATCACTTTTATATATCCACAACATGGGAATTACATCACTTCAAGTCGGTGACAAAGAAATAATAAAATAATTACAAATAGTCAACCCAAAACTCATAAATATTATTCATGCAAATCCACCAAGGTCGGCCACAACATAGTGTAGACCCAAATCAACAAATTCAACAAAAAAACACTTTAATTAATTTCTCCTCAAAGATCCACAACACGCTTCAACACCTAGTTGGCCATGAACATGAAAAACATGAACATGCAAGAGAAAATATCATATCACAAGCAGAACGATCAACACAAACATGCAACACAGATAAAGCATGAACTAGAAACATCCAAAAACATCATAAGATACTAGAGAATCATTCACAACAATTGAACTAATTGAAATCACATGATCTTCATTTAGGAACACAAACTGGAGTAACGAGAAAATTGTCAAAATACAAATCTTCATAACTTGATCAAACATTGATGCAGATCTTTGAGACTTGACATGGATAAAATAGATACACTGAGCAAGAAACCCTTTAGTCCACAACCATTTATCATCAACGCGTTGATCACACTGATAGTCTGAACTTCACTTCTCCATTAACCACTTGTAGCACTTCTTATTACAATTTTCTCAATATCCTTGACATATACAACTTCTAATACATCAATGCTAATAGTGTTGACATCAATGACAACCACATATCAACAACACAACCACAACATCCAATAATCTCCCCCTTTGGCATTGATGGAAACACATGGTGTGAAAAATACCATCACCACAACAACACTTACTCCTCCTTAGATTCTGAATCTTCTCCTCAACTCTTCTCTTCTAGAAATATTTTTCACATTGCACTTCTCCCCCTTTTAAATCAATGGAAAATATAATCATTATCCTTCCACATACAAGCTCTGAACCACATATATGCACATTTGACTACTCCCCTTGAGTAGTAGGTACCACAACATCAATCCAGATCAAAATATGATCATGAAGCACATGATGCAAACCAATGCATCTCTAGTTCATATCAGGAGGGGTAATCACCCCTAGCATCCCTCTGAGATACTCAAAAGTATCCTTTGGCAATGACTTGGTGAAAATGTCTACAATCTATTCTTTGGTAGGAACATACTCTAGTCTAATTTCTTTCTCACTTACTTTCTCCCTTAGGAAGTGAACTTGATTGATATATGCTTGGTATTGGAGTGTAACACCAGATTCTTTGATACTTGAGTTGTAATAGTGTATGAAAATAGGCTCATCATATACTACTTTGAGTTCTTTCAACATCTATTTCATCCACAACACTTGAGTACAATTATTTGCAGTAGCAATATATTCTGCCTTAGCAGTAGATATGGAAATGGATTTTTTCTTTTTACTCAACCAAGACACCAAATTCTTCCCTAGGAAGAAGGAACCACCACCAGTGCTTTTCTTTCCATCTACATCTCCTACCCAATCTGCATTATTATAGGCACTCAAGATAAGATCATCATATTAGGATACCAAATCCCAAAATCAACTATTCCTTTCAGATATCTGAAAATTCTCTTTACAATAGTTGCATGAGATACTTTTGGGTTAGCTTGAAATATAGCAACCATACACACAACATTCATGATGTCAAGTCTAGTCCAAGTTAAATATAGCAATCCTCCAATCATTGACATGCATCTTGTTTGATTTTCCTTAGGAGAATCATCATTCTATGTTAACTTGCATCTGGTTACCATGGGTGTACCAACATGATTTGAGTCTTCCATGCCAAACTTCTTCAACAACTCTCTCACATATTTGGACCGAGTTATGAAAATCCCATTGTCTAACTAAATGACTTGCAATCCCAGAAAGAACTTCATCTCTCCAATCATACTCATTTAAAATTCACTTTTCATTTCATTAGCAAACTTCATACATAGATCATCATCACCTCCAAAAATAATGTCATCAACAAAGACTTCAATACTCAACTCTTTATCATGATCCAACTTAAAATAAAAGTTTCTATCAATATTACCTTAATTGAATCCAAGCTTCAGTAAGTATTTATCTAGTCTAGCATAATAGGCTTTGGGGGCTTGCTTGAGTCCTTACAAAGATTTCTTCAATAGACAAACCATGTCTTCCTTACCAATCAATTGAAATCCATCTGGTTGTTCAACATATACCTCTTCTTCTAACTCACCATATAGAAAAGATGACTTCACATCCATTTGATAGACTTTATAGTTCTTATATGTAGCATAAGCAAGAATAATCTTACAACTTCAATTCTGGCAACAGGGACAAAGGCTTCTTCAAAATCAATACCTTCTATTTGTGAATACCCTTTACATACCGGTATTTATTTATTCCAAACCACTTCACCTTGTTCATTTAGCTTATTCTGAAAGACCCATTTAGTACCAATCACATTTTTATCTTTAGGTTTGGGAACAAGAATCCATGTATCATTCTTTTCAATTTTCACCAGTTCTTCCTTGATAGCTTCCATCCAATGTTCATTATTACAAGCTTGATTGACATTGTTAGGCTTGGTCTTGGAAATCAAACAATACACCTTTGCAATCCTTCTTCTAGTCTGCACACCTTTATTCTTATCTCCTATAATTTTATCTTTAGAATTATTTAACCTTACATACCTCAAACTTTTAGGACTCTCTCTCACTTTTGGTTCTTTTGTTCTTTCTTCTACATTTCCACATTTCTCTCCTTCCTGACTTTCTCGATTCATCAAAATAATTTGAACTTGATTATGTGTTTGAGAATTCTTCCCTCGATCTATACTATCCTACTGGTCATCTAAATCATATCCATAGTATTTGGATGATCTAGCAAATTCCTGAACTTTGACATTTGCACTTTCAACCATTTTTCTCAATCTTCTATTATAGCACTACTAAGACTTGCTTTTAGTAGAGTAACCTAGAAATATTCCTTCATCACTCCTTCCAAGAAAGTTTCCTATATCCTCATCTCTCTTAATATAACACTTTCTTGCAAAGATCTTGAAATATTTAATAGTAGGCTTATAACCAAACCATAGCTCAAAAGGAGTCTTACCAAAAATACCATTGACATTTACCCAATTTAGAGTGTACACAACAGTGATTAAAACTTCTCTCCAATAGATGTGAGGAAAATTTCCTTCCAACATCATTGTTCTAGTAGAATCCAAAATTGTTTTGTTCTTTCTCTCAACAACTCCATTCTATTGATGCGTTCAGGGAGTAGATAACTGTCTTTTGAATCCATGCTCTTCACAAAAAGAATTGAATTCATGGGATGTGAACTCACCACCTTTTTCCAACCTTAGACATTTTATCTTCAAACCTATCTCATTCTCTTCCATAGCTTTGAAAATTTTGAACTTCTCTAATGCTTCACATTTTTCTCTTAAGAAAGTAACCCATATCATCCCAGAGTAATCATCAATAAGCAACATAAAGTACCTTTCTCCTGGTAGAATTCTAATTTTAGAGGAACTACACAAATCAATATGTACCGGCTCCAGTAGTCCATTAGAATGATGTTGTTTGCTTCGAAAAGAAACTCTTGTCTGTTTTCCCATTTGACATTCCTTGAATATTGTGTTAGTAGGCTTCACTAGCTTAGGCAGATCTCTTGTTGCTTGAGTGGAGCTTACCTTGACAATGTTATCAAAATTTACATGACACAACCTCCTATGTGATAAACAACTTTTACCCACTTGAGAAATCAAACAACTTACATAAGAACTTAGGTGAAAAATATTACCTTTTGTCTTTGTACCTGAGGCAATTTTACTTTTGGAGCTTCCAAGTATCCTGCATCTTGCATCTTGAAACTAAATATTGTAACCTTTTTCCACCATCTATCCAACACTCAATAGGTTATGCTTCAAGCCTTTAACATAAAGGAAATCATCAGTGTTATGTTTACCACCAAGACAAATATATCCTCTGCCACGTATCACACCAACATTGTTATCTCTGAATCTTACAACCCCACTGCCATATTTCTTTAGACTTACAAATTTGATTTTGTCACTAGTCATATGATGTGAGCATCCACTGTCAATGACCCACTCATCCTTTTCTTCCATTCGGGCTGCAAGAGCTTTCTCAATCAACTTTACCAGATTCATTAGCCACCAGACCATTTTCCTTGATAGCAATGAAAGCCCATTCATCTTCATTTCCATTTTCATTATCAAATTCTTCATTAGTCACACCTTCTTTAGAAAAGTAGCATTTATTTTGAAATTTAGGTTTGTAAGACTTGGACCTAGGAACTCTCTCAGGACACCTTGAGGTAAAATGACCTATTTTACTACAAGAGAAACATTTAATGGGAAACTTTCCCTTATACTTACCTTGTCCTCTTCCTTCTTTCTTCATAATCAATGCTTCCAACTCTTCTACCTCTCTTTCTTCTTCTTCAATTTGTTTCATCTCTTCCTCATACTTGAATGTCTTTTTATAACTTTCTCTTGGATCATATCTTTGCTTGTTTCTTCCAAATACAGAAGCCTTAAATGCATATTCAGTCTTAGGGGCAAAATCACCAAATTCACTCAGCTCAAAGGTAGCAAGTTTTCCAATCAACATATCTCTTGTTATAGTTGTTACTGTTTTGAACTCTTCAATAGAATGAGCCTTTGATTTGTAAGGAGGAAATGATCTAAGAAATTTACCTACAATTTCTTGTTCATCTAGGGTACCATTGGAACATCTAATACCCATCACAAGTTTATTTACTCTTTGCATATAAGAAGAAATATTTTCATCTTCACCCATCTTCAAGTTTTCATACTTGCCTTTCAAACCCATTAGCTTAGTGACCTTCACAAGTGTATCTCCTTCATACAAAGTCTATAGCTTCTTCAAGATCTCATGAGTTATCTTCATATCCATTATTTGTCATTTTTGAATCCATTAGAGAACTCAACAAAGCTTCAATAGCCTTGATAGTAATCTCAACATATTTAATCTCATCAAGAGTGGAAGGACCATTCTGAGGAATAATATATATGTTCTTAGTAATCTTCTAGAAGGGTTCACCAATGAACCTCAAACAACATTCCATTCTGGCTTTTCACAGTGAGTAATTTGTTCCATCAAATCTAGGATTTCCCTTCTTGTATGATGCCATCTCGGATCACCTCAAATTTTTAAACTTCTTTAGAGGAACCTACTCTGATACCAATTGTTGGAAAAACAAGGACAAACAACTGAGAGGGGGGGTGAATTAGTTGTCATAGAATATTTAAAATTTTCCAAATTAACTTAACTTAATCTCAGATTTGATGAATGAATAATAAACCATAAGCAATCAACACATCAAAAACACAAAGAACACCAAGATTTTTATGTGGAAACCCTATGAGGGGAAAAACCATAGTGGATGTCAGTCCACAATATTATACCCTGCTAAAAGTATAAAGAAGTATGAGTGCAAATGCACATGCATTTAGGCACATTTTCTAGAGCTCACTGCTCAATTACAAGAGGGCTCACTGCCTAAGAGAGATTCAAATTAAAACCATTTGGATTGTGAACTGAGAAAATAACATCTACTAATGCTTGATTATAGTTCTAGTTAAGCACATGAACACTTCTTCACTCTTCTTCACACTCTACTTCTGCCTTTGAATGATTTGAACAATATTCACACACAAGACTCACACAATTCACAATTGCACACTTATTGACACTTCCAAATGATAAAAAAATTGCTCTTATATATTTGCAACATGGAATTACATCCCTTCAAGTTAGGCACAAAGAAATAATAAAATAATTTCAAATAGCTAGCCCAAAACTCATAAAGATTATTCATGTGAATCAACCAAGGTTAGCCACAAATAGTGTAGACTCAAATCAAAAACTCCAACACAAAAAACTTCAATTATTTTCTCCTCGAAGATCCACAACACACTTCAACACCTAGTCGACCATGAACATGAAAAACATGAACACACAAGAGAAAATATCAGATCACAAGCACAAAAATCAACACAAACATGTAGCACAGATAGAGCATGAACTAGAAACATCCAAAAACACCATGAAACACTAGAGAATCATCTGTAGCAACTGAACTAACCGAAATCACATGATCTTTATTTAGGAACACAAACTAAAGTAACATAAAAATTGTCAGAATACAAATCTTCATAACTTGATCAAATTTTCACGCGGATCTCTAAGACTTGACATGGATAAACTAGATACACTCAACAAGAAAAATTTTATTCCAAAACCATTGATCATCAACGTGTTGATCACACCGATAGTATGAACTTCACTTATCCACTAGCCACCTGTAGCACTTCCTATTACAATTTTCTTAATATTCTCGACATATACAACTTCTAATACATCAATGCTAATAGTGTTGACATCAATGACAAACACATATCAACAACACAACCAAAACATCCAACACTCACTACCTATCTCTCAAGTCTCTCCCTCTAGCACCCTACCTACATAACTCTCTTTCTATCCCTCCCTCTCTCTCTCCCCCCTTTGTCTCTCCCTCTCTCTCAATTCCCTCTCTCCCACACCTCCCCCCTCTCTCTCCCTCTATTCCTCCCACCCTACCTAGCTAAGAACCTCTCACTCCAACCCCTTCTCTCCCACTCCCTCTCTTAGTATCTCCCTTCCACCCCCTCTCCCTCTCCCTCCCTCTCTCCCTCTCTTAGGTCTCTCCCTCCCTCTCTCCCTCCCACCCTACCTAGACAACTCTCTCTCTCTCTCTTAAAATTCTCCCTCCCTTTAAAGAATTACATAGTTACATACATACAAGCATGATACACATCTACATACAATCCTACATACATATAAGCATACATGTACATATGCACATGCAATCTTACATACATTACATACATACATGTATTGATACATACATACATACATACATACATGCACATAAAAACATACAAATATATAAAAATTCATTCAATAGAATAGCATTTAACATAAAACAAGACATAACGTGAGCACGTTATAACATGCCCATGTTATGTCTTGCTAGACATGTCCCACACAAACACAAGAAACCATGTCAAAACCAAGATATAATGTGAGCGCATTATAATGTGAGGTGCTTGCATTATATATTTCTTTGGCAATCCCCAAGCCTTGGTCTTGGTATTTGCATTGGAATATCAACCCAAAGGCTTGGAGGGCCTTCCCAATGACTAGAGATGTGTTTTTGCAAATTATACAATATTTCACATAATCCGGTTCATGCTCATTGTCAGGATTGCACGTGTTTCAATGTCGAACAAATCAAACACCTGGATAATGTTAGGCTCTCTCTTAGCTATCCACCTATGTAATTTTTTTTCACTTTTTGACAATGTTAAGCCTTTGATCTATAATTTCTTTTGTTTGTGTCTCTTTTTTGGAAAAAAGAAACGTTTGGTGTTTTTTTATTGTTATGAATTAACTGTTCATCAAAATTTCAAATAAATTACATTTTTAGAAACTAGACTCCATTCTACAAATATTAAAAAACAAAATTCAATTAGTTTCCAAAATTTGTAGGGGTAGCACGACCAAAATTTCAGTTTTTAGGAAATGTCCACTTTGAAAATTAGTAAAAAATCAAATATTCATTAAAAAATTATTAGAAAAATTATGCATCAACTACATACTATTAGCTAATTTCTCACTGAAGAGATTTTAAAAATACTAAAAAAATTTCACTGTGCTACGTTCCCACAAAAGTTGCTATGTTATGTTTTTCTAACAAAAAGAACACCAATTTCTGTGGGTCCCTCTTTTGAACCCCTTAATCTCAACCATTTTCAAAATAAATTAGTAGTTTAGAAAGTAGACTTAGAGCACTATGATCCTTGTTTTGTTGCATCTCAAAATTTTGAGTGTAATTATCCTCAATTTCATGTCCAAGGTTAGTTTCCCTAATTTTAGAAGAAAAGTGACCACTTAAGCCCCCATTTTGGCCCCCCATCTTTTTGCACTTACCCATCTCACCTATCCCTCTCTACCTCTCTCTCTCTCATTATCTCCTTCCCTCTTTACTTCTCTATATCTCACCAATCTCTCTCTACTTCTATCCATCTCACTTGCCTCTATCTCTCTTTGTCTCTCTCTCTCTCTCTCACTTTATCTCTCTAATGTGCGCCAAGATGTGATAAAAAAATGGTAGGAAGGTGGGATATTAAGAGAGAGGTAAGTAGGGAGGGAGAGGTAGATGTGGAGAGAGAGAGATAGAAAGAAGTAGATAGGGAAAGAGAGAGAGGGGGAGGGAGGGATATTTAGGGAAGGAGAGAGGTGAGATATAAAAAAGTAGAGAGAGAGAGATAAGATGGGTGGGAGGAAGAGAGAGAGAGAAGAGGGAGGGAGAGTTATGGAAAGGATAGTGAGGGAGAAGTGGGAGAGAGGTGATAGAGAGAGTAGAAGAGGAGGAAGGTGGAGAGATTGAGGAAAGGAGGGAGGGAGAGAGAAAGAGGTATAGAGTGATAGGTTAGAGAGAGAAGTAGAGAGAGAAAGATGATACAACTTGTTGATTATTGAAATTCGATCTCCCAATTACTAAAATTTGACATGTTGATTATTAAAATTTGACTGTTTGAAAAATTATAAGATTCTCCAAAAACTAGAATTTGCATTATAATCCCAAGAGATCTGAAACCACTCTCAAAAATCCTAAAACTACATACATGAAATATAAATTATCATTTTCTTTCTTATACTTAAATTATGTTTATTTCATGTATATAGTTTCATTGACAAAGAAAAAGAAAGACAAAGAAAGAAAAAATTAAGAGAAAGAAAATGTATTCTAAAAAGTCATCATTCACATTTGGCGAGTTCCAAATTTAGTGCTCACCTAATAGGATTGGTATGACCAAGCCTTAGGCCCAGTCATCCAAGCCATTTCACCAAATTGTTCAATTTGGGTAAAAAAGAAAAAATGGCATCTTAATTGTGTCACAACTTTGTGCACTTACCCAAGTATAATATTATAATATTACATTGTATAAATAATATAATATAATTTATATGTATTATATCTTTGTTTTCTATAAATTCATTTTTAGTTGGATATAATGGATAGCTGTTTTGCTTACAAAATGGATGGCCATTTTTCTTTAGAAAATGTATATTCATTTTGTAAAGCTTTTTTTTCTCATAAGAATACAAGCCTTATGTAATGGATATCTATTTTGCTCAACAAAATGGATATATGTTTTACTTTACAAAATGGATATCTATTTTGTTTGTGGACAAACCAAAATTCTATTTTGGGTGTTACAATGGTCCCCACATGCTCTTTGTTATTGGGAATGTCATGATTCCTATGTATTACACACAAAATTTCATTTTTTGAGCACTCTTTTACACAAAAGTTTATCCTTTTAATCTTCAAGGTACTTGTTTGAGTTTGGATAATAGGAAGCAACAATCATTGTAAAGTGAAAAGGAAGAGGAAATGTCAAGCAAAGGAAATGAAAGCAAGTAGGGAGAAAGAGAGAGTAATAAAGAGGGTGGAAAGAAAAGGTATGTCAAATTCTCTTCAAGGATAAGGATCCTCTTTACCTTTAAATGACATTGAAAGTGACCATGATATTGAATTTGAAAATATTGAACACAAAATTAAAATTGAAACTTTTGAACATGAAATTGAGAAAAAAAATGTTGAACATGAAATTGTAAATGTTGAGCATGAAACTGGAAATGAAAATTTTGAATGTGAAATTGAAATTGAAAGTTTTAAACATGAAATTGAGAAACAAAATGTTGAACATGAAATTGTAAATGTTGAGCGTGAAATTGAAAAATAAAAATGTTGAACATGAAATTGAAAATATTAAAAAATGTGATGAAACACCTATTGATAATATTAACATCATAGACAAAGAAGAAGAAATACACAAAAATTTTCTTTACTAATATGAATATACAACCCATGAAGTTGAAAACATACTCCATAATCCACTCATTTATAGTATTGATGAAATCAATAAGACACAAAAATAATGAATGTCAATGTATCTCCAAATTACATAAGAAGAGAGGATCTTTGTGAAGAAAATGAAATCCTAAATCCATCTATTTGTAATGAATCCAATAAAAATGCTCAACAAAACCCCAAAATGGTTACTTGAAATATATGAGAACATAATAGATAAACTTGAAGGAAAAAGGTCATCACGAACCATTTGGTTGTGGGCTACCCAAATGTTCAATCAATACTTTTACAATAAGAAATTACCCGAAAATGTCAAAATTTTGAGCAATTTCTAAAGTCTTACAAAATGAGACCATTATTAAAAATTGAAGATTCATGTAAATAAAAATTCTGATCAAAATAACATTATTGTTAAAAATATTTTTAATGAACTCAATTCTATTGGAAAGAATAGTAAGGAAAAATATAAGAGAGCTTCTTGTAGAGTAATAACAACCTCTTTAGTAAGAAACAAATTAAGAAAGACTTGATTTTTAAGGAAAACGTGTGTTGGATTAAGGCTAAATCATAAAACATTGTCAAAAGCACTAGAAATAAGATCAAGACTAGATAGTCCTCTTCAAAATGACACTTGAGATTTTAGTAGGCTTCCACAAGTTAATAAAAAGCTAACTAATACCACAAAGGATGAAATTCAATAATTTTGGCACTATAACTTTAGAGTATCACCAAATGTGAAAGATTTTTTAAAATTAAGAATTGGTGATTGAGATCACACAACACATCCTAAACATTTCTTAGAACATAGTGTAGTGTTGTAAATTGCCACCCATGATAATTTCACGTTGTGTTTTTCTCCCCCTTAATTGCATGGACCTAATTGAAAACCCAATTTCCTAAATCATGCATTCTACAACCTATTTTAACCATTTTTTGATAAATTTCAATCATAAAACAAATCCTCTCATTTAATACTGTTCCCCGACTCCTTAAACTTCAAAAAATAGGCTTGGGACAGCAGCACCTAGGGCACCTATGTCTCCCTATTTTGGATCAAAATTGAAATATGTTGGTGTTGGTATTTTATTATTTGAAATTCAAATATCTAAAGTCAGTTGTCATGATTTAATTTTTGGGAAATTAGAAGAATTTCATATAAATACCTAGTTATTGCATCATTTGAAATCTATCTAGCAAGAAGTGGAAGTTATTGGAAAAATTTATGATGAAATATTATCAAGAGCATTATCAAGAAAGTCAAGAGAAACCCTTAGATGATTTATTGCAGAAATTCAAGATCCAAATATAATGTCAAACTGTATGTGAGTGTGTTCATGTTTATGATTTTCATATTGTTTTTGACGACTAACCCTTTTAGGTCTCCAAGAAATATAATCAATTCAAGCATGATCCAAGCCTTGAGGAGATGTGTATGACTTTAGTCCTTCAAGGAAGCCATTGAAG
The DNA here is from genome assembly GCA_007258455.2 of Sequoia sempervirens. NCBI lineage: Eukaryota > Viridiplantae > Streptophyta > Pinopsida > Cupressales > Cupressaceae > Sequoia > Sequoia sempervirens. The sequence continues at coordinate 187,944 of VDFB02007062.1, read as the reverse complement.
GGTGGTGAGTTACAAAATTTTGTTGATTCATCATTCCTTCCTATCATTTATCCTTGTATCATTGACATTTCCATTGTGAAAGTGGACACACTAACACAGAGCTTGACCAAGGCAAGCCCCTGAATGACACAACCTTTCTTCTCTCTTTGAATGTGCAAGTTTCAGGTTTGAAGAAGATTGAAAGAAGTTTGAAGATCAATTATTCATTGTTGCAATTGAAACCATGCACCTTGAAAACTCATGAAAAATTTGTTACAAAATTATTTGACTATGATCCAATAGTGTGACAAGAGAATAATGGAAGCTCTAATAAGACATTAGAGGAATATAAAAATAAATCTAAATTATCCCTACAAAGATGGTGGCACCTAGGGTGCTTATGTCTAGCATTTTCAGTTCTAAATTTATATCATAGGTGCACAATGTCTTGCTTAGTCCTTTCTTGTAGCTTTTTTTTGTTTGTGATTTCTAAGATCTATTGTATTTAAATTAGAATAGTAATTTACATTATTAATTCAATTGAATAATTGAATTTAATCCTTAGGTCACTTTTAGATTTATTCAAGGGTAGGTTGACTCACCTTTTAGGTTGTAATTCAACCATTTACCTTTTCCAAATCCAATCAAACCCACACCCAATTCATACATTCCTTACATTTCAATGAAATTATGGAAAGATGTCCAAACCCTAAAGTGAAATCTCTAAGGTTCCCCTTTTCCAAAGTTACACATAGCCACACAACATTGTACAAACTATTTTGTGAAATACATCCAATGAAAATCTCACAAAGGGCATTGAAATCTTGTAAGCTATTTTTCTTTTTTCCTCTTAAAATTTCTAATACATGTTGCAAATACCATGTTGAGTTTTCTATGTATCACGAAATATTATGTAATATTTTTTCTACTTTGCATACTGACAAAATGCTACAAGAGTTTGTTGTAATGCAACTACCAAGGTTGTCAAGGGACTTATTAGATTTATTTTTATGTGCTAGAGATGATGGTTGCATTTTCTATAAAAATGATTGTTTAAATGCAATTTTTTTCAATGTAGTGGGTTATCAAATTTTATATCACGTATTTATGAGGTCAATGAGCATGATTTTGGAAATAAAATGGTTGAGAAAAAGAGATATAAGATAGTGAAATACAATTTGAAGAGTGGAGGTGAATTTTCTAGATGTGTGTTGGTTACAAGAGAGGTAAATATTGTTGATTTTATTTCATATTTTAAGAAAAATCCTTTTTACAAGTATGCAAGACACAAAAGCATGTATACATGGTTAGATAAAAAATTTAGGATTTGTAAGGATTTTTTCCTGATTGAAATAAAAAATAATAATAATGAACAACTCAAAAGATTGTTGAGTTTGCTGTCCAAGGATGCCGACCACATTATTACCTCAAGATCTTTGTAGTTGATTTCATAGAAAACTACACATTGCAACCAAAAAATGAAGTTCAGTATTAATATTACAATTCAATTCAAGTTGATATTTTTGTTCACATCATATATAGACATTCCCCTGATAGTACAAAAGAGAATAGGAATATAGTCAAGGAGTATAATTTTTACATGAGTCATGATTGGTCTCATTCATTAGAGTATGTATAATATTTTTTTAACAATTTTTTTTAAGTTCATACATGAAAGTGATATTAAAATGGTTCAACATCTTGTTAGGTTAGATAATTGCATCAGTCAATTCAAGAATGCTCATATATTTTATTGGTTAAGTAGGATGCATGCAGAGAGGGATATACCTCATATTTGGAGTTTTTTGGAAGCTAGGCATGGAAAAGGGGATAATGATGGAGCAAGTGCATGTGTAAAGAGGGATTTACTTAAAGAACTAAATATTAGAGGTGATACTGCATTTTTTTATGCAAGCTTAATTGTTGAGTGGTGTAGCTATGCATTATCACAATGAGGGGAACTTGATTTAGAAGTGCATAGGTTATTCTTGAAGGTTGATGAAGGTAAAGTGGGAGAGAGATTGGATTGTATAACAATCAAGGAATCACCAAAGATGCATTCATTTCGAAGCTCAGATGCAAGTACATGGGCTATTTAGACACGAGAAAACTTGTTTTTGTCAAAGTTGTATTAAATATGAGTGGGACATTTGTGAGTAAAGTGAGTGGGTAGATACATGGATTCCACAATATTTAACCCTTTTATATGAATCTCATTTATCTTTACCCAATGAAATGGAAACTTCATTTAAATATGACCATATTTCATACCTTGTACAACTAGGACATGTTTATGCAATTGTTGCACCACATAGGAATGAAGAGAGATCATACTATTGGTTGGAATGATGTGTTCAAGGAAGAAAAAAGCTAACACAACTTGTGACAAATGATGATGAGCTCAAATATCTTACAAGATCAGTTGTTATTATTGTAACTTGGTTACAAACATATATGATTAGAGAGAATTGGAATTCCTATATTTGAGGACTTTGAGAAGCACAAAATCATACTCAATTATTCACACCTAGTTGTAGCAATGAATGTTAATTATTGAAGCATCATACACAACAGAGAACAAAAGAAATATAGACGATTACTATTGCTAATCATGAAGCAATATTGGAAACTTTGAAGATAAGAGATGACCCCTTAGGTACACTTGAGAAGTAGATCTATTCATTCTATGTGATATGTATGATATCATTCATATTATTTAGATTCATGTTATTTCTATAGGTTGTATTAAAAGTACATTAAAATTTTGCATAAGAATTTACTAGTATATAAAAATAGGTTTTTTGGATAACAAAGGTATATTTTCAAGCGATTCAAATCAATACATCCATGGTTGTGTTATGAGTTAAATGAGGTTATGATGGTAATTAATCAACATATAATTCATAAGTAGTGATTCTTAATCTTGCATCATATTTGGTTTGAGAGAATGTTTAGTTAAAAAAATGTAGTTCGTGTTGCTTATTCTCATTTATTTGTCTATATTTATATGTAGGTCTATTTCATTCAATTTTGGAGCACAACGAGGTTACAATGACAATAAAATCACCATTATTGAGTTTCAAGTAGGTCTTCAATATTTTTTTTCTTAACAATTCACTTGTTTATATGTGCAGGTTTTTTTGGATAACAAAAGTATATTTTCAAACGAATCAAAACAATACTTCTGTAATTGTGTTATGAGTGGTTATGATGGTAATGCATTGAAATATAATTAATAGTAGTGGTTATTAATCTTGCATCATATTTGGTTTGAGAGAATGTTTAGTTCAAACCTTTTTAGTTCATGTTGCTTATGCTCAACAATTTATCTATATTTATATGCAGGTCTACTACACTCAAGTTTGGAGCATGAGTAGGTCACAATGACAATAAATCCACCATTGTTGAATTTAAAAGAGGTCTTCAAGATTGATTTTCTTAAAAATTCACTTGTTTATATGTGTAGTATTTTTGGAGAATTTCAAGTAGAGGAAAGAAAATTGAGATCAATAGTTATAACTTTTGCAGTGGTCAGATATTATTCATAAAGTGACATCCACATATAATTCTTAAGTAGTGATTCATAATCTTCCATCACATTTGGTTTTAGAAAATGTGCAATTAAAAATTTCTAGTTAATGTTTCTTATGCTCAACAATTTGTTTATATTTATATGCAGGTCTACTACACTTAAGTTTGGAGTACAATGAGGTTGTACAATGAAGATAAATCCACCATATAATCCATAGGATGATATCTACAATAGAATTATAAGTAGTAGTTCTTAATATTACATCAAATTTACTTTGTATTTCATGTTTCTTAATATGCATGTCAACAATTTGTCTATATTTATATGCACGCCTATTTGTTTTTTGGAGAAGTGAGCAAGGATGAGTGGCTTCTACAAGGAAAACAACATGGATCACATTAGGGTGGTAGAGATGAGAATTCCATGTAGGAATAGAGAGGAAAATATGATATGCATAAAATTTGTACACTTTAGGGTGGTAGAAATGAGAATGACATGTAGCCATAGAGAGGAAAATATTATTAGGAAATATTGCATTTAATTCATGATCTTAATCCATTTCCTACATAACCCATGAGAGATAAATATGCATACAAGTAACCACAATGCATAGATCGAATAGACAAGCGACAAGATAACACAAGATATACCTTGGGAAAACCCTCAAGAGGTAAAAACTTGGCCTCCAAAAGCATCCATAATCCATCATATTATTTAGAAATAAACCAATACAAGAGTTACAATGAATACCTCTAAAGCATCAAGCCCTCCACCCTCTCATGTGTCCAAGAATGAATACACACATCCCATGACATACTTCACAAATGTACTCCTTAGAAAGACTCAATAATGATAGCCAACCCACTCATCCAACCTAAACCACTACACATGTATTTTCTTTTATAGATGCAAGCTCACACAAACTACAACTAGTGGTAAGGTAAAACCATGTGTGACGAAACCATGTGAATACAAAACCACTAACCCCTTATTTAATATTGGGTGCTAAGACTTCACTTTATTTAATATTTCCCTAATATTAAATTATTATCACATATATCCCATACATTAAATAATAATACAATGTTACAATAAAACATCAAGTGGTCCCCAAATAATTACCTAGTGTGATTAACCACACCACCAAAGTGCATCACAACTAAATAATTATTTAATTACAACATTATAATAAATAAATTTATGCAATGGTGTACAACACCATATCCCAACATTCTCTCACTTGTATACATTGCATAAGGGATCAATACATGAAATACATCATCATAGCCATACATGTAACCGCATGAATCTATAGCATGCTCTCATGCTCCATCAAGATACTTACAATAAGAACAAAGTGACCACCATATCAAGCAAGAAATCCTCTCATCCTCCAATTTTCCACCTATGGAAGAAAAGGAACATGCCAAGGTCAAGAAGTAACAATCCATGAGCACAAGCATCAAATCCAAGTGATAAAAGAGGCTCTAACCAAGATGTTGTCAACTGAAAAACCTAGATGATAAAAAATAGAATCTACAACATAGGCTAATACATCTAACCATCCATACCTCTAAGATATCCATACATCAGCAAACTCATGCCAAGAACATATGCAGCCCATAAACTACAATCAAGCTCCTTGTATCAAACCTTTCAATGAAGAACATACATATATGAGAACTCTCACTGCATAGGTAATGTCAAAGCATATCAAGCCTACCAATCAACACTATATCATGGTGTGATAAGTAAATCAAAGCATGAAGTACCAAGAACAATAATAATGATCCACACATACAACCCAAAGAGGTGCATAATTTCTCACATGTTTCAACCATCCTCCCAAAAACATGAACATCCAAGAAGGAACCATGAAGAGAGAAAAAATGTAAACCATAATTTCCTCCTACCAACACCTCAAAAGTGTATTTTTGTGTCAATTATGATCTCCTAACAACCCCAAATGAAAAGACTCAACTACATCCATAACACCCAATCTCATAGATCAAGTACAACATATGAATCAATGTAACAATGCCAACATGGACGTAAGCATCTCTAACCAAGAAGATCAAACACAAGGTAACCATACCCAAAATTGGAAATCATCCCATAAACCATCTCCTAACAATCCTCATCAAACAATGATATCATAAACTCAAATGCACAAGGAGATACCCATGCCAAACATCCCTCAAACTGAATCCTCCAAAACTAACTATCCATATCTCAAGATCCATATCTATGAAAGATAAAGCATATAAAATCATGCTAAAAAATCCTCAAATGAGTATCCATCAATAAACATGAATCAACTCAATCCCATAAGAAATAAAAGCACAAAACATAACACATTTAAAAGATATAATGGGAAAATACCTCTCAAGTAATAAACCATCAAGTAGACCAAGAGTGGGGAATGAGAATGCTCCTCCAAGATAACCAAGCCATCATGACTCACTACAAGAACAATCTCCTCTATCATTCCATCATGAACTTGCGTTCATACCCAAGTGAAACCTACCCAGTCTTCCTATTGAAACCTCCAAATGGTAACCATCTCAAGCAAATGTCTCTAATCACAAGAGAACTCGAACCATCACCTATATCTCTAGGTATCCACAAGCACCTGTAACCAATCAATACATGCCAAACTCCAAAGGCGACATAACACCATCATGAAGTAATCAAGCATATGATCAATGCACTCAATACAAAGAGAACCATGTAAGATCAATGTCAAAGCTCCAATCAAAAAATCAAGAACCTATCATGACAACATGATATAACCATCTCCTCTTAGGATATCACATGCACCAAAACATACATCTTGGTCTCAAGAGAACACATATCATGGAAAAACTCTAAGCTAGCATCAAGAGTAAACCATGACATAATATCAAACATACTCTTAACCAAGTAAGAATATCTCCAATCACATGAAGATAACCATCGCTAATGATGCATCCATGTCACTGCCAACAACTCCCAATGAACCGTGATATTGAGCTACACATGGCATCATGAATACCATCTCCTCCATGAAGATCATATAGGTCTACACACACTCAAATGCAATGTCATTAACATACAAGTAAATGAAGATATCCAAGCCAAGAAGATACATACAACTGCCATCAAAACATCACAAACCAATCCAATCTAACACCACCAAATGATCATTGTCAAAAGCTCCCACTAAAAGTGTATAACCAATGAATGTAACAAGCTATCATGACATTGTGATCAAACCACATGCTACAAGTCCCATAACCTAACTAATCAAGTACTCTAACCATCCATCCTCTCAATCTTGAAACAACATACCAATGCACAAATGACCATAGATAAGGCCAACTAATTAAATCTACAACAAAAATGAATAAAGCCCACATCTGAGTCATCCCACTACAATCAATAGGCTATGCATACCTACCAACCAATGAAACATGAAAACTCACCATAACATTAGTAACCTGCAAACTGAGATATCAAAGAAGATAATATTGTAGACATCAAGACTCAAACACCAAATCAACCACAAATCTGATTTTCCAACCATTTCCACAAATGATTAATCATAGTCAAGGAACCAAACAAGCATCAAGAAGATAAGAACAATCTCCTAACATCAAACCATATCAACACCAAACAACCACATATATGATCATGCCGTGTCAATGCATAAAATGTACCTACATACCCATGACACCATAACCATTGCCAATGTTGTACCTATACTCAACTATCACCCATATGAAACTCCAAGTCTCAAACCATGTCCAACCATGTCCTCAAAACTGAATACAACTTGTGTACCTATCACCATCAAATTCCAACTCTGAAAAACACCTATAAACCTATACCTAGAAGTACCAATATAATAATTAGTTGTAGCATCATAAATAACATATAAAAACATGTACTCCCTCAAGGTTTCACCTCTTGACTCATTTGGATGCTCACCCAATCACACCCTGAATCTCAAGCTCCTACAAGTGATTAAACAAGTACCAAACTCATCCTGCTCCTCAAACTGATAAACAATCTAAACCACTGTGTAGTACACTACAAATTCTCTCCAACGCCTCTTTAAAATTGAAAAACTAATTCTGTTGGTGTAGGTTTTTATTTTCCTAGTGGGTTAATTTATTTTTCCCTTAGTCCTAAGTTTTTCCTACACTTAATTAAGCTTGCTTAGGATAATAAAGTGAATTTATTATTTAATAATTAGGAGATAAATGATGAGGTGTCCCCTTCTTTAAAGGGTGGAACCACTTTCCACTTTTGGTGGTCCATCTCCACTTTTTGTGGTTGATTCCTGTTGGTTGGATTTTCCACCTACCTCCTCTCCTAATTTCTATATAAACTCACTACCTAGCTTATGTTTGCATCCATTCTTGCAATAATATTGCATCCATTCATTCTCTTGCATTGTTGCATACTTTGGCATACATGCACCTTGATGCATGCAATCATTATTCATGCATATTTGCTTTGTATTTTTTCAGCTTTGAAGCTCTTAATGCAATATTGTCACATCAACATTGCATAGTCTCTCAAAGTCTTGACTTGCATTCTTATTTTTCTCTAGTTTATGTAGCTTTTATTTTGATGTAGGAATTCCAGTGGTGTAAGGGCAATCTTGTATCACCCAAAAATATCTTTACTTTCTTTTAGCTTTTTGTAGATGTTTTTGCATTTCAGGATACCCTTTTCATCGAATATGAATTCCCAACTTTTAAAACTCCTTTTCTTCTTTTTCTACTCAATTGCTATTTTTAGTAGGTGTGAATTTGAAGGCACGAGGAGGAAAAAATTTAAGGGAAGCTTCAGGAAAAAAAAATTGGCAAAAGAATTAGGTCAAGATCATTCCCAGTTTGGAAGTTATTCAAGTTTCAATTTTTTCTTTTTTCCTTGAAAAAATATTCCAAGTCTAGTTTGAGGCACTAAACGGTCACGTATGGGCCCAAAAATCATCAGAATCAACAAAGCAGGTTCTTCACTCCAAGACCTTTCCAATAGTTCAAATGGTTCATCAAATGGAGTTCTGGATAAAAAGTTATGGCTCCTGGAAGTTGGTGCATTTTCAAAATGTGCTAATTTTTGAATTTGGTTTTAAAATTTGAATTTTAAATTATATTTTTTGGTGCCACACCACTAAAACTCATAATTTGAATGTTGTTTTTGGTTTCAAACAGAAAATGAATTATTTATGGGCTAGTTTCTAATTTTTGGGTAGCTTTTTGGGGGAAAGAGTGCATATTGAGAGAGGGGAACTTCTGTAATTTTCTATAAGGGCATGTATTGTAGAACTTGAGGATTTGGGATTCTTTTCATGTAAGAATTTTATTATTCTAAATACAATAATATTCTTTGGTTTTTGTGTGTGATATTCTGTATCTCAAGTTAGCACCCTCATCAAATTTTCTCTTAAAAAGTTCCTTAGGTTATTCAAACTATTTTAGATTTATAACATGGTATCAGAGCTTTTGTTTTGAGAAACCTAGGTTCATAGATTCTTGATTGAGAGATTGAGTTTCTTGTACAGATCTTGTAAATTCCCGTATTCTCTTCTCTTGTGTTTTAAACAATCTTGGGAATCGAAAAGGATTTGTAGTGATTTAAAAACCTCTTCATATTGCATATATGTTTGGTGAGATTCGGGTGATTGCAACATTCTTGGTTATACTGACAACATTTTTTAATGTTCCAACATGTTCAGAAGGCTTGAGAAAGTCAAAATTGGCTTTTGTTTCATCCAAATTGGAGATCTTTTGACAAAGTTGCAAACGAGGGTTTGAAACTCAAATTTGTGAACAACGTTTTACTAGAGCATTTTTTGCCCGAACGAACCTCTCCATTGCGTTCAAAAGGCCTAAAAACCCCTATTCTCATAAAATTGTCTATTTTAGAAAAACATGATTATTGGCAAATTTTGCTTTTGCCAGGGAGTCATCACTTCAGGCAAAATTCAGCCCGTTTTTTAAAAAATTCATAAATTTTGGCCACAATGTCCATTTTATGCAAACAAGATATCATTGGAAAGTTGGAGATGAGCACTTTATATCTAAAAAGGTTTTGAAAATAAAATATTCTATTTTTTGTCAGATATTGTAGGTTGAAGTTGTTTCTTTTTTCTTCAACATGCCATAACGTTCGCCTCAGAGCTCCATTTTTTGGAAGCGAATAGGCATTGTAAAGGTATTGAAGAAAACTACATAGCTACAAAGCTAATTTTTCTAGATCTTATCTTAGATTCATTTTGTATTATAATTTATAATTTTGGTCATTGTGGGTCTATTGAGCATTGTATCTTGGAAAAAGCTTTGTAAATGCACTAATCATAAAGTGCCAACTTGTAATATCTTGCAGGGTAATTTATGAGACTAGTGGAAAGGGGGGTTTCTCCTAATGTCTCTATTTTGTATTCACTTAAAGTGGATTTTTTATATCAATCTTGGGGGAATTATGCAAACAATTTGTAATCATGAACTAGGATAAAGTTCCATTTATGGGGGGTTAAGCATGCCTCTTAAAAATTGTTTCCATCCTTTTGTTGTCAAGTTAACTTCAAAGAACGATTTGTCCTAGAAACAAGGGATAAAGAATCATTGCCTTGAGTAGGATCTACAACGCTATCTCCTTGGACTCATTCCTGAGCCAAGTGACTATGATCAAAATAATGGAGGATTTAACAATAATGACATGGTCTACGGGCTAATATATCTTACTATTTTCAAGGATATTATACATCATGTAGAGCACATTGAGTTCCCTTTCACTATTTGGACCATCATTCAACAATTGTATGGAGACATTAGATCTTCATTCGAAAGTGATGTTTCCTTGAAGAACAAGGCTATTGTTGATGATACTAAGACTTGTGTGGACATCACCCGTTGAAGCTTCAGATTCCAAAGATGCTTCGTCGAGAGCCTCTAGTGATACATTGCAACAAAATCAATTATTTCTTCCAGATTTAGTTCATTGGGACCAATTTCTACCAAACATCTCTTGTTTGTTTGTAGATTCCTTCATTTTGGATCTAGATGAAACTATTGAGGACATACATCTTCTCTTTGAGGACCACTCTTTTTTCCTTGCATCTACTGTTGCTACTTCAGGGTTTAGAGTTGCTTGTTCGAAAGCTTCCAATGAATTCTTGCAACAAGATATCCATTGTCTTACTGATTCAACTTGGGATGATCTCTTGACAAGAGTTTCAAACTTGTTTATGGAGACACATATTGCAGATTTGGGGGACACTATTAATGATATTCATCTTCTCTTCGATGGAGTTGATTCTTCTTTAGTTGTTATGAGGGATCACTCTAACCCTCTCTTTCATGGTTATTCATTTCAATTTGACATGAGTGTGGATACTTTGAATCAACAGATACTTCTTTAGAGGATATATTTGAGTCTTTAACTTATGCTCTACATTAGTCTCTAGGAAATTCTAATTTTTCAACTTCAATAGTGTGGCCTAGAATGCTTGATTTTATTGTGGAAACTTTCAATATCGACACAAGGATACTTGAGCTAAGTTTAGAGACCCCATACAACTTGAGTTTTCTTCCTACATATTCCTTTCAAGACTTAAGAGATAGCTCACATAAACCTTTGGTTTTTTTTCTTCCTAAGGGGAGGAACGTTGTTCGATGATAATGGGCCATCTTCTATATCCAATTTCAAGCATCTACCATTTGATCTCTTTGGGGGGGGGGGGCTTCTTTGTCCTTCCACTTCATTTCTCTCTCTATTATGGGGGGGCATAGTTCCTTTTTGTGGGATGGGGCTTCTTCTTCCTTGGGGGGAATTTAATATGTACATGGGTACCTAACATGGCTTCATTTTCCAAGACCCATCATCTTTTTCATCCTGCTAAAAGAGTTGGAGATTATCTCGAAACCCAAGAACACCTACAAAAATAATGAAAAAATTCCACAAGAGGATATGTAAGAATATGAGCTTGCTTGATATTAAGACCTCTCAATGGTGAGGTATGAAGTATGATACAAATGAGTACAAGCACCTTCCTTATATAGGCAAGAGTGAAATGTAGCATGCATTGTGATTTAGACATATGTTTTGATCTAACAACATGTGAACCCTAATGGACTACCTAGAATGATGTGAAGACAGGATACGGCTTCTAGAAAAGACAACTCATCTTCTAGAAGGAATCTTTTATCCTAAATACATGTGAAGGGGGATGACCCCATTATAACTAATTTCCTAGTAAATGCAACTTAAAAATTAATTAATTAAATAATATGCCTAAGTAAACTTATGCAAGTGTAATTAAATATTAATTACACCAACATCCTTTGGTTATTGAATCTATTTCAAAATTTTAATAGATTTTGTATGCAAAAGTTATGACCAAAACCATGCAAATGAGAACATATGACTTACAGGGTCCAAAAACATGTCAAAATGGAAAAATTAGGAAACCAAAACAAATCTACAACATAGAGCTCATAACCATCTTTCCAATGACTACAAGAAGTCAAAAAACAAACATCGTGGGAAAAAGTTACATGCATTTGAAAAAAATTGTTGTAAAAAGGCCTCTTGTTGGCTCTTTGGTGGTGGCCCGGTGGCTAGCTGACACTCCATTGGTGGTGCTACCACCAAGGGTGGTGGTTTCCAAATTTCTTTTAAAAACAATTTAATTTTTCAAAAAAAATTCCCCTTCCCCCACACATCGAACTCGACAAAAATTTAAAACTGGCTTGAAACTTTTTTAGTCCGAAATATTAAGTTATTCCACAGATTTTTCATATTTTAAAATTTGCATTTTAAAAAAAATTAAAATTGTTTATTTATTTTTTGTTTTACCTACATAGTGGGTGGGGCCAACCTTCTGGTGGGAGCAAGTAGTTGGAGTTGGGGCCTACCAGCGCCAGACTGGTAGGTATGACTTGCTAGTCTACGAATTGATAGGCCACACTTGTCAATATGGTAGGTGGTTGAGGGGTCAACAAACCCCCCCACTATGGGTTTCTTTGATTTTTTTTTTTTTTGTTAATTTAAAACTTTTAACCTTTAATTTTTTATTTCTTTTACAATTATAAATAATTATTTTCAAAGACCCTGACGACGATTTTTTTTTTGTGAATTTTATAAAGATGAGATTTATTATTTTTAAAATATTTTATTCTTTAGAGGGAAAATTGGCCTTTTTACTAAAAAAAATGATTTTTTTTTAACTTTTCCAAAATAGGTCAAATTTTATACCAATCTTTGTCTCTTGGCCAACTTGAATTCAACTAGGAGGTCCATTTTGTCTCAAGAATCCATCTATGAAATCTTCCCTACAAAATCCTCATATGAAAACTCAAACCAAGAAACCCTCTTTCAACCAAATTTGGAAAAATTTAGATTTGCAATAAACCCAACAAATCTTGACAACCTGTTACCAAATTTTCACCTATAGCTCAATTTGGTAGAGCTGAAACAGTTTTATTATATTAAAGGTGAAGAGTACTCTAACATACTGCCATGCTTAACCATTGCATATTAAAGTTTAAAAGGAAGAGTTCAGTTTTTATTGTGCAATGTGTTACAACAGAAGGATGCTAAAAGAAAGAATTTAGTTTTGTCATTCAATGCTTTGTAGCATAAACAAGACTACAAGAATTATAAGATGTTTCATTCATTTTGCAAAAGAAATATACACAAGGCTACAAAAGTGTTGATTTTCTATTCATTCAAAAGAAAGGAGTAATCAAATGTCCCACACAAGCCATGGGAGTAGCTGAACTAAAGCAACATAGAAATACACTATGCATTTGAAGATGAAAGTAATCAAGAGAGCATATAAATAAAAACATATCCATCATTTCCTGCTAAAGTTTTGTATTGATCTTTGTTGTTGCTTGCTCCTCCTCACTCTTGATCTTCAAGTGAACCTGCATCATGATAAAAGAGTTGGTTAGAGCTCTGAATATGAATCTTCCTATGTTCCTTATCAACAGAAATATAGTATATTCCTATGATGCTTTAATTCAGTTAAGCAAATATCATATATATGTAGAAGAGCTTGGAAATAAAACATCACAAGAGTATTGAGCTTCATTGTTTTTTTTATCTAACATGTTTGTTCACTATGCAAGTATAGGTGAAATCTTGTTGTTGATTCATTTTTGTTGACATCATAGCATGTGGTGCAAAAATGGGATCCCACAAGGGTTGATCCCAACATATTTCCCCTAATTTTCAAAAGGGTAATGAGATAGGAAAAAAACATTCATATTGTTCAAATCAAAGCATTTCAACTCAAGGATAAATTCACAAAGTGGCTGTAAGAATCATTGGCTCATTGATCATTCATGACAATCAATTCAAAAGTGCAATGAGGCAACCCTCTATTTTGAAGAAAAAAATCATAAATGAACAATGGGCTCATACTTAAGCAATCTACAAAACAAAATAAAAATGCACTCCTCCTCGTTAAGGAGATCTATTTGCATACAAAGTTCTTATGTTGTCATTGTTTTGCCTCTTTGGAATGGTGGTTTTCATCTTGTTTCATATATTTTATTGTTGTTATACATCATATTGCTACTGTTTGTGTCATTTAAAGTGCACACTTTGAGGTTACAACCATCAAGGATCAAGAAATGATAACAAATAATGCTCACATAGAAGGGATGACAAAGAGTGCATTATTCATTGAATTCTAATATGGAATATTCATCAAGTATTCAATGCAAAGAAATACCATATCCACAATGGGGCAACAATTAAAACAACAAGGCAATATGTATAAAGAATAGAATTCAAAGGTGGTAGCCTCATGAAAATATGAAAAGATTATATCATAATCAAGGTATCTTGATCTTTGGAGCATGTGAGAAATAATGGTGGGAAATACCAAGGTGTTATCACTTGGTCAGTCACTATGAATGGTGTTAAGTGCAGTTGATTTTGTTGTTTGTTTTGAATGAGGAAATAAAGCCATGTTTTGGGCTTTCGCATAGAGAAGATCCAAGTGTTTGGAAACTGACCTTTTAAATAATACATGATGCACATGGATGTTAGTAATTAAATGAATGAAAATTTTTACTACATTGTAGAGGTAAAGGGTTGGTCATGAGAAGGACAACTCGAAAAATGTATAATATAGGTTCTATTGTCTTTTAGGATTATGTACAAGGTTGTGAGTTACCCCTAGCAAATTTAAGTATAGGCAGTCATGTATCTCAAGGCTATGATTATGAGCTCAAACACAATGTCATAAAGGGAACAATGCTTATTCCTAGAAATTTCATACATTACACATGGAGGCCACAAGTTCACAAATTTACAAAAGGATGAGAGTCTAAGTTGAAAGGTTTTATTTTCATCTTTTAGGAATAAGCTAATTTTCTATAGGTTCAAGAACTATAGAGCATGTAAAAGCTGCAACCATGTAAGCATAGTGAGGCTTGAAATAAATGAAGTTTCTCAAGTTTTTTCAACAAAGCATACATAAAGAAGTTTCCCTTCATTTCTTTAAGGAAATACATTGTAGAGGCCACAAAATGTGATGACATTTAAAGCACCCAGAAAAGTGATAAAATGAGCAAAATATCATGGGACGAGCCATGTATGCTAAGACAAGAGATAAGGGTTTTCCATTCAACAAAGAATGAATTGAAGGGGAAGCTCAAATTTTATAAAAACTTCCAAGACATCCAAGATCCCATTAGTGCAAAAGAGAATAAGACCCATAATGCCTCTCAACAAAATGAAGTCATGGCCATTCCAAGAGTGAAAAATAATATACAGAAATAAAATCCTTTAATAATTTTTCCGTGGATCTAAAGATATCAAATCAAGTGAAAATAATATGCAAAGATAAGGAGATATTTTAGAAAACTAAGCTTGGAAACACAAGAGATGTGGAGGATTAAACATACCTCTTAGCTTCAACACAATTTCGTAGAGGGTGTGACAAAGCTTCAAAATTGACAAAGATCCACCATGAAAAGCCACAAAAATCTCGAACAACAAAACCCTAGCATCCGCGACCAAAGGCCCAAAAAAAATTGAAGTACAAAATGAATGCAAAGAGATAGGATGGCATGAGTTGTGTTAGGGTTTCTTCTTGCCCTAAATTTGATGACTTGGGTATTTTTCTCCAATGTTTTAAATTTCTATGCAAAATATTAATACCTTGTGGTATTATTCAAGTCTTTTCACATGTTGCATACCTTTGGCCCCTTCATTCTTAGGTCAAGCCTTTTCATGCCTTTATTTCTTTTATGATTTTTTGAGAAAACCACATAAGATATATGCCTTAGTTTAGTTTTATGATTTTTTATAGAAAAATAAAATGATATGTAAGCCTATTCCTTTGCATGAAAGATCAAAAACCATGTAAGCCTTCTATATTTTTTGCAAAGTTGTCAAAAATGAAGTCAGAGTCCCTCTTTTTTTTTTTTGGAAATTCAAAACTTCATATATTGTAAAATAATATTAAGGTAATAATCTATAAATTACCTTAGTATTTGTTATTTTAAATGTAGAAAATCCAGGGCACGTGCATGGAGTTCTCTTAGGAATCTTTCCATTTTTCAGTTTGAGTCTTTTGTGCAAAATGGAAAAACAAGCAAAATGAAGTTTCTGTTTCAGTTTTTAGTCAGTTTTGGCTTGATTTTTGAGTCCTTTTTGGATCGACTCTCTTGGGATGCGACTTTCCATATTTTTCATTTAGTTTGGAGGAAGTTGGAACCCTATTTTGGAGGTTTTTGGCCCTTGCTCATAATTGGTACTAGAGTTACTATTTTGAGGTGTAGTTCACTCAATTTTTTCCCTCTCACTCTTGGAGACAATTTGCAGGCATATATTGGAAAAAAACATCATTTTTTCGCATTAGTTAGGATTAGAGTCGAGTTCAGATTTTCTTCTTACTCTCTTAACTAATTGCAGAGAGCTTTGTAAGCCATTGATTTCTAATCATATTTTCATATTTGCATACTCCTTCAATTCGATAAAAGCACCAGATCATTCATGTCTCAAAATTTAATCTCATCTTGCAATAGTGATTTGATGTTATCATTGTGATTTCAAATACTGAATCCTTTTTAGGTCTCATTGTTGCAATTATGATACAAAAATTTCATATAGCACAGGTTGTATGTTGTGTTTAAGTTTTTAAACCTTCATGCAAATCACTATTGTGTTGTATGTTGCATATGATATTGTGAAAGTTAATGTTTTGAGAAACTAATTGTGAGTGAAGTTAGTGAATAAGTTAAAGTTTTGGTGCATCACCCATTAGATGTTAGGATTTTCATTTCACTTTATCCTTCTCCCTTCTCCTCTTAAAAGTCTTTAGATTAGGTGATCTACTAGGGGAACAACCCCTCTTTGGAGATTCATTCTCATCATAAGTTACCCAGAGCTTGAGAATGTTTCCATGTTTCAACAAGATATTTAAGTCAAATCTTAGCTAGGGTGCAATCCTAATTGACAACACAACCCAAAATCCCAAATCTACATACAAACACCTACAACATGTGTTTCATATATTGTAATGGCTCAAATCCTACATGAATTTCCATTGCTTCAACTTTGCAAAAACTCTCAAACTAGGGTTATAACAAAAAAAATTCAACCATGAAAGCTTTGATACCACTTGTTAGGAAATATCACATTCAACCCATGATCTTAATCCATTTCCCACATAACCCATGAGAGATAAGCATGCATACAAGTAACCGCAATGCATAGATCAAATAGACAAGCCACAAGATTACAAAAGATATACCCTGGGAAAACCCTCAAGAGGGAAAAATAACACCTCTAGAAGCATCCATACTCCATCATATTATTCATCAATAAACCAATACAAGAATTACAATGAATACATTTGAAACATCAATCCCTCCAATGTACTCTAATGTGTCCAAGTATGAATCCACACATCCCATGCCACGATTCAAAAATACACTCCTCTGAAAGACTCAATAATGACAACCAAACCACTCAGCCAACCTAAACCACTATACACATGTTTTCTTTTATAGACACAAGCTCACACAAAATACAACTAGTGGTAAGGTAAAACCATGTACTAGAAAACCATGTGAATACAAAACCACTAACCCCTTATTTAATATTGGGTACCAAGACTTCACTTTATTTAATATTTCCCCAATATTAAATTATTATCACATGTATCCCACACATTAAATAATAATACAATGTTACAATACAACATCAAGTGGTCCCCAAATAATTACCTAGTGTGATTAACCACACCACCAAGGTGCATCACAACTAAATAATTATTTAATTACAATATTATAATAATTTAATTTATCCAATGATGATGGATATGATGTTTTATGTGTATACTAACAATGTGCATGACATGTAACTATATTTATTAGATTTGGATGGTCACAGGTAAACAATTTTATGATGTATGTATGCATGTTTATGAATATCATGTGTAATATCATGTGTATGTATGTACATGAATGACAAGTGTAATATCATGTGTAAGTATGTATGTTCATGAATGTTAAGTGTATTCTTGTTCATGTGTATGCTCATAAGACTCTTAAGATACTATGCTAGAATAATGCACTCTGATTTGATCAAGTGACTTGTAGAATGAATAGAACCCTTCTCTAGCATTTAACTGTCCACTTGGACATATTAGCAGAATCAGTTTGGTCCAAGAAGTGCAAAACAAAAAATATGCTTCTTTCCAAATTTTCACTATCTATTGACACTTTTTGCAAGTTTACATTCTTAGGTGAAATATGGACTTGTACATGTAGAAAAAATATTCTTAGGTGCCATGACCTCTAAGAACCACTCCATCATAGTTTTCTAATTCTTTTCTCTTAGGGCTCTTAAGGGACTAAACTAGAACAGTGCACTCTGAAATGATCAGGTGACTTGGAGAACAAACATATCCCTTCCCTAGCATTTAGGTACCCACTTAGATGTGTTGGAATAGTTGGTTCTAGTCCAAGATGCATAAACACAAAAAATATGCTTCTTTCCAAATTTTCACTTCTCTTTACTAACACTTTTTGCAAGTTCACATTCTAATTTGGGATGGTCAAATGGTGTTGAGTTGAAAAAAAATGAGAGAGGTTATTTGGAGGGATGCCACATGGACTTGCATGTGTAAAAACATTCTTAGGTGCCATGAGCTTTGAAAACCACTCCATCATAATTTGGATTTTTTTTGTTATTAGGGCTTAATTGTGTCAAGTTAAATGAATTATTCCATTTTATTCAGGAAATTAAATTTATAGTTTGATATATCGTATATATGTTTGTAGTGGTATATATAACTATATATATACCAAGGATACTTTGTTTTGATGAAAAAGGGATCCTAGGTCTAATGCATAAAATAGTAACATCAAATTTTTTTTAAGAGAACATTAGGATGCAAATCAACAAGGTCATTCGATTGACTTTCAACCTCATAGGTGAATCAATTAGACTTGGAGTTGATCCTTTTTTAGCCTTGGAAATTTATTGGAATTGAATTACTTTGATTAGACTAATTAAACTATGTGCCCTAATCTGAAATGTAAGATTTCAACAAGGAAAATATAACATAAATTCTAACACCAAATCTAAGAAAGGTAGATTTTTGTGCACCAGTGGTATAAATTTTAACTTGATTTCCAAAGATGTTTCCTTCAGGGGCACCACTATCATTGTAGGTCATTTTTAGATATATTTTTGTAGTCCTTGAGAGCTAAATCAAAGCTTGCATTCTCCACTTGTCACACTATCAAATTATTATCAAATATTTATGTAATTGAGTTTTTGTGAGTTGTCAAGGCCTAGGGTTTTGATTACAACAATGAATGATTGATCTTAAAACTTCATTAAATCCTCTTCAAACCTAAAACCTACACATTCAAAGAGAGAAGGGTTGTGCTATTTAGGGTCTTACCTTAGTCAAACCACGTG
Source organism: Sequoia sempervirens (assembly GCA_007258455.2). NCBI lineage: Eukaryota > Viridiplantae > Streptophyta > Pinopsida > Cupressales > Cupressaceae > Sequoia > Sequoia sempervirens. Next base: position 168,485 of record VDFB02007062.1, on the reverse strand, counting down.
TTAGTGTTTCATCTTCCATAATGGTAATGTCAATGATAGAAAACCTATCCTTTTGAGGGATAGGGATAAATGATGAATCCACAAAGTGTTGCAACTCACCACCTTTCAATGGCTTCCTTGAAGGAATGAAGTCATACAAATCTCCTCAAGGTTTTGGATTTTTCTTGCTTGAATTTCTTGGAGACCTACAAAGGGTTAGCCTTCACAAACAATGATAACATAAACATGCATAAAATCACATATGATTTTCCATGATGTTTGGATCTTGAATTGCTGCAATAAATCACTAAAATTATGCTCTTAACTTGTTTGATAATGCTATTGACAATAATTTCTCCAATAAATGCTTGATAGTTCTTGTTAGGTTTCAAATGATGCAATAACTAGGTATTTATATGCAATTATTGTAGTTTCCTGAAAATTAAGTCCCAATAGCTAACTTTAGATATTTGAATTTCAAATAATAAAAGGGCTCTCCCACAAATTTGAATTTAGAGTCAAAATAGGGGGACATAGGTGCCCTAGGAACCAATGTCCCAAACCTATTTTTGGGAACTTCAAATTTGGGGCCAAAATATTAATTGAATGCATTTTTTCTATTTACAATTTGTTTGTAAGTGTTAAAATGGGATAAAAAATGCATAATTTAGGAAATTAGGTGTTCAATTAGATCCTATAACTTAAGGGGGAGAAAAACATAATGTGAAATTGTAAAGGATGACAATTTACGATGCTACACTTAGCCCCCACTTTACTGGGAGTATGAACTTATCTCAAACTCACACTAAAGTATACAATATGTGTCAAGAGGGGTCCAATTGTCAAAATATTGAAGAGATATGTAATGCCCTACCACATAACCCTAGAGGATGACGCAAACACAACAAAATCGTAACAATTTTTTTTTTAAGTATAATTAATAACAAGTAAAGTGAACTACACTTAATGCATACATCCTCTAGGGTACACGAAAATACTTACATTCAAATCCTATAATATACAAAAGTAAACTAATCCATAACATATAAACTCATCACATAAGATACAAAGTACATTAAATAATCATTCCTAGATTGCATTCATTCAATATAGTAGTTACAAAGCTCATTTCCAAAATGAGGAAAATAATACAATAATGTTATAATAACAGTGATACAAGAATCCTCGATTAAAAATGAGTAGTTCATATACATAAGTATCCAACTAAACCAACGGTATACAAGAGATGGTACAAGTATCTGGAGCATGTGGGCTCTCTAATCTGGAAGATTCTGCCATCACAAACATGCAGTGGAAACCCAATGGTGTAAGGTGCATGTTCCACCCAACCAAGTGGTATCCAAAGGCCCACCCCCCATGCTAGGAGATAGTAAAAGGGATTCCTAAGAAAAACCAACAACCTCAAGACTTTAACTACACAAGTATAATGCATAACATGAAGGTTACATTGCTTCCAAAGTAAAAGAATCAATTACATCAATTGAACAATTAAACTATTATAATAGGAGTGTCATCACAAAGCTACATAGGTTACCTTGGCAGATCTTCCTAGGCCTCGACCCCCATCTTGGGTTACCTTGGTAGCCTCTCATGACCCTTGGCCCCACATGCAAACCAATGTGGAATCAATTATCTTTCAAAGGGACAAGATAATGATCTTTCCATTCCAGGCCTTCCCGTCTCATCCCAAGTTTAAACAAGCCCTTGAGCCTATGAGTGAGACACAATTAACAAGTTATATGATTTAAACTACCCTTTCCCATAATACAATTATTTAATTTCCACTAAATTAACTAACTCTCACATGAGTTACCCTAGCACCACTTTGTGTGTTGGCCCCCATTGAGAGCCACTCCCCTACTAACAACACAAGGATCTAATCCAAAAACTTGGGGTAGACAACGTGCACAAAAACTGGTAATAAATATCAACCATAATGCAAGAGGAAACACATCCCAATTTCAATTTTAAGAAAATACAATAACACATTGCCCAAATAAACTAGCTTATTGCAATTTCACTTACAAACAAATAAATAAATTTAATCTATTTGTTTATTTCAATTTCCAAATTACATTTAAATACAAATCAATTTCCTCTTTCATATCATATCATTTTAAAATTATCTACTTTGTGCATTTGCATGCAAATATATATATACATAATTATACATATATAAATATAATATTTAAATATAAAACTAAATTACAATATTCCAAATCTTATATAATATACTTTATTATATGAGATTTGGAATATTGTAATTTAGTTGGAAATTGAAATAAATAAATAGATTAAATTTCTTTATTTGTCTGTAAGTGAAATTGCAATAAGCTAGTTTATTTGGGCAATGTGTTATTTCATTTTCTTGAAATTGAAATTGGATTTAGGAAATTCTAATGGTAGCTTTATTTCCTAATTGAATTGTGATTTCTTATGTTCACGTTGTTGGGGAAATTGGTTAGTTGTGTATGTAAGTCTTCTAGATGATGTTATTTTATGAGGGGGTTGTGATTTATGGTTTAGCCCTTTTTTTCCTTGGGTAGTGCACTTGGTTGTAATTTAGTTTAAACACCCCATTACTACGAATGCGATGTGTTGCCTCTTGCATTATGGTTGATATTTATTATCAGTTTTTGTGCATGTTGTCTACCCTTAGTTTTTGGATTAGATACTTGTGTTGTCAGTAGGAGAGTGGCTCTCAATGGGGGCTGGAACACAAAGTGGTGCCAGGGTAGCTCATGTGAGAGTTAGTTAATTTAGTGGAAATCAAATAATTGTATTAGGGGAAGGGGTAGCTTAAATCATATAACCTGTTAATTGTGCCTTGGTCATGGGCTCAAGGGCTTGTTTAGACTTGGGATGAGACAAGAAGGCCTAGAATGGAAAGATCATTATCTTGTCCCTTTGAAAGATAATTGATCCCGCATTGGTTTGCATGTGGGGTCGGGGGTTGTGAGAGGCTACCAGGGTAACCCAAGATGGGGGCCAGGGCCTAGGAAGATCTACCAAGGTAACCCATGCAACTTTGTGATGACACCCCTACTATGACAACAGTTTAATTATTTAGTTGATGTACTTAATTCTTTTACTCTGGAAGCAATGTGACCTTCATGTTATGCATTACAAATGAAAATTTTGTTAAGCTTCCATTGTGTTTGCATTGTCCTCTAGGGTTACATGGTGGGGAATTACAAGATAGGATGACTATGGATCTAGTGAGAATGAAAAATCCCCCAAGATCCAAGATCCCATGACAAACCAACATGAGCAGAAAGGAACACACACATGTATGAAATGTAGCAAGACAACATACACAAACATACATGTTGAAAACACAAAGCATATACAATGGAAAAACATGATATAACATGACATATTAATGACAACAAAATGAACACAAACACAATGCAAATAAAATGTAAACATGAAGAAGAAACACAACAAAACATAATGTTAGTACTAAAGGGATTCAAGTTAATAAGGAAACGAGACCTCAGTCTTAAATTTATCTCAAATAACAAATTTCATCTAGCGAATGAAGAAATGCTCCCATGGGGACTAGAAAGTTGTGTTATGGCACATCACTCATGAGCCACATGGATCTATTGGCTAGAAAGCTACACTATGCTAGGTTCCATGTAATATGATGTTTTCCACAAGGTTTAACTAACTGTGTTATGCTATGTTAGTGTTTTCCACTGCACCTAAATGATCTTTAAGGAATAGCTAGTTCCTATACTCAAGACTCTTGTAATGAATGGCCAACTAACAAGATCTAGTCAATGACTGAGATCTTTTTCACTTTAGGCTCTGTGGAAACAAGGAGGGTATTCCTAGTCTCTTCATTTGAGGTTTTTCTTTGTAGAACACATCGTTTAAATAAATCAATTTGGATGAAGGATAATTTTGCACAATTACTATGAAATTGGCTTGTTTCTAAGTAACTTGCTACCCATTCATCAAAATGAAGACATCCTTAGTGAGAATTGATACATATACACTTTGGAATCAATGAATTGTAAATGAATTTAAACCCTGACTTTAGGTCGGTTGCTAGACAATTGTTTGACTAACCCTTTAGGTAAATCATTAAGGAATCGATTAGTGCCCTATTCATTGGGAAAATGAAGTCACACATACAAGAACTAGTAAAACATAAATGACCCAAAAATTTAATGGAATATAATACTCTCACAATAACTTTGCATCATGGAGCTCAAATTTCCTAATATATTACTACTTATCAAATCCTTTGCAAATAAATGTAAATTCATGACCTCATTTAAGTATTTTAATTGATTACTTGAATAAAAAATAATAATAGAGACAGATTCGAACAAATGTTCAAAGTAGAATGGAAATACCATTAATATTTCAGTCAAAATTCACTTAAACTTGTAGAAGGAGAGAAAATATATAAAAATTAATATTTCCTTGTATTTTAAGTCATATTTGCAAAAAAATTTACGATAATTTCATGAGTTCATTTATAAGCTCAAAAATGACAATCTATTCTATTCCTATCTACCCATATACATTCAACCCAAAACCTAGCCAAAACTTTTCCATCATTCATCCTATAAATGAGCTATGATTTCCCTTTTATAGAATAAGGGAGCAACAAGCTTCAAGCTCAAATGCATGTCAAATACAACATTTTTATTTCATCAATCATTTTGATTGCATTTTAAAATTCGCATGTGTTGAATCCACAAGTACCTGGTGCAAAAATGGGGACAACCAAAATTATGACCACCATCAAAAAGAGGAAACCAAAAGTGCCACCAAAATTCCCTTGTCACCATCCATGCCACAACAAACTAGGCATCTTCATTGCCACAAGGGAACACATTCAACACCAAACCCAAAAAAGAACTGTCATGTATGCTAGAAAAGAAGCTACCCACTGCAAAAACACATCACAACAAAAAATTTCCATCCTACATGGCAATTCCTTACTGATTGACCACCTTTCCTTTACCAACACCTTGACCTTGGTACACATGCTCACTCTGATTTGTTACCAAAGAGGAGATGTGACCTTAGCTTCCTCCTCATCCTCGCCTGCATGTATTATAGTACCAGTATTCCCACTTGGAGTCCTAACAACCAGTGGAGGGACAGATGGAACCTCTTCACCTAGGGCTATAGTTTTTCCCAAAGTTGAGAGATATTGTCAATAACTGGGATTTGTTTAAATCTTGCTATCTGACTAGATTTCTCTAATATCAATGCGCTAACTTTGATGCCCAAAGGAGCCACCCATACCATATTTTCCTTTCGACACTAGGAACAAAGCACACCAACTGCTTGCCTTTTTCATCTATAGGTTGAGCAACAACATCCTATAATTGCAACCTTCTATTGATTCTGGTGGGTACAAGCCTGGGCTTGTCAACCGAAGCACCTTTGTGAATAGTAGGACCGAGCTTTTACGAGCTCAAATGAACAGACCCTCTCATTGGCTTACTCATTTTCTCTTGTCAGACAAGCACTCAAACTTGATTAGACTCAACTCAAAAATATTTCTAACTGCTAAAATGAATGAAACAATTAGTAGTTAATTCCTCTTATATTTATTGTGCGAGGTAATGGAAACCTTCATCAATGTTTAGTAAAAATTCATACGCAAACATGAAAATTTGGTGGCGTATGTGTTGTCACCATTTAACTTGAGTTGCACGAGAATATGTAGATCACCCTTCATGATTGCCAACTATATCTTCACACGAATTGAGATCAACCTAATTGCACAAGCAAGAAATAATTCATTAATGCTTCAACCATTGTAGAATAAAATGGCTACCATGTGCCATTTTCCAACTTTGAATATGCTCGCTAATCTCTTGAAGAGTTGGCAGACCGAACAATTCATTTTGAGCTGACTGGGTTTGAAATCCAATGAAGCATTGTTGTCCTGCCTCTGACCAATAACATTAATCCATCTTGGACACCAACTACCATGCTAGTGGGTCCTATGCATCTTGTGAATTGAAAGGTTGGATCCACGTGTTACAATCTTGTTAACCCCACAACACTTCCATCTTCCCCCTGTGAGCTAGCGGGGAATGATAGAGATTTATTCCAACTTTTGATTGTGGTTGTCAGTTTAAAACCATGGGCTACAAACACAGTAATGGAGGTTGGGACCCACATTCTGTATGGGACATGTGTCCACATTTTTCTGATCTCACACCAAATAATTGACCAACACCTTAAGTTCACAAGCTAGTGGGGTACGATCAAGATCTTCTCCCATATCCTCAAATCTAAAAAACTTGCATGCATCATGGTTATCATTTAATGAAATACTTTGGCTAAGTTGTCAGTGACATGACCTCTTGTAGACTGATGACTTAAGCTTAATTCATCAAGAAAATTAAAACCCCAACTTAGGGAATTTGTGACATTAGTGACCGAGTTGAATGACTAGTACTCTAACCAAAGGGGTCAGTAAATAGATGTAGAAAATGGCTTGAAGAATTGACTTAAAGGACCAAGAATTGGTAGAAACGGTCAATGCTAAATTATAACATTTGAAGGCTCACAAGACTAACCTCTACTCACTTATGAGGACAAGGGTTTATCAAAAGGCAGACTATGTCCATGGAGAATGAGAAAATCCACAAGGATTTTAGAAGCTTTGGCAGCAACTCATGCTTGGGGATGCATACCCCTAGTGGGTATGGAGAGAAATAGATCTCAGGTGAAGCAAACCAAGGCAGAAGACCAAAAGAGGGGCTTACCTGGAAAGGGAAAGCAAACACAACTAGGAAAACCCAAACCCTATGTACAAAATTTACAAATAATATATTGCAATACATTTCAAAAGCCTCATATAAACCATTGGCTTCAATCTTCAAATCGGAGGCCCATGGCCCCCAAAACTTAGGGGCTATTCTTTCCTCTGTCAAAAAATTTAGCCTATTTCACTAAAGGTGGATCTTCATGAATGTTGTGCAATTATAGGCATCTAGCCTCATCAAAAATTAGCATTTCCCACAACACCTAAGATAACACTATTGAAGTCATCATTTCCCATCATGGATTCATTATTCTGTACTGAAAAAACAAAACTCTCATATTTTGCACCATAATGGCGTGCAATATCACATCTAGGTTGTTCAAAAATTTGAAAATATCAGAAGCACTATGGCTTACATCTGGGAATTATTTTATAAGATCAAGAAAAGGGATGATAGAAACATACATTCCCTTCATGTACCTCTCATCAACATTGTCTTTGGTGGGTGAAAGAAAATCCATAATAATATCAAGAAGGTAAGGGGTATCTGCAAAAAACTCAACTACAGCCTCATATTGACTAGCAAAATTCCACTGGTTGTCTGTATTTTCACATTGCTCATCATGTGGATCAAACATATATGCTATATCAAAATAATGTTCCTCTTTAACATGACATGATGTCATTGGAGTATTCATGTATTCAATCTGATTAGTCCTCTGGTCACTAAAGAGAAAGTTTCCCTCCTTATCCTCCCCCTTATTGCAATGTAGATCATAGGCTGGTAGTAATTCAACCCCGTTCTCAAACACATTATTTGTTGTTGTAATAGAATAATAAAAAGAACCTACATATCCATTATCAACAATGCCACATCTAATATTGGCATCACAGTTCTCTTCAATACATGAGACATCACCATCCTTGAGTGCTAGCAAACATGAACCATTTTCAACATGCTCATCATAGGCCACCTATTCAACCCCACACTGGCAGACAATCCTCACCATACATGTACCACTAGGTTTCCCTTTCAATTGACAAATTATGAAATCAAGGCAGACATTTTCAAATGCTATATCACCTTGACACTTGTATATGTCCTTTTCAACATATGTACTAGTGATATTTGGTAAGTATTCATCAAAGTTGTCTTCAAACAAAGGTTTACTCCACCAAAAAACATCATTCTTTGTATCTTTAATTTCAAGTGTGGGCTCATTGAATAAAGAGTTTTTCCATATCTTGGATATAATTGGATGTATGTCATCATCTATATCATGAGGAATCCCTTGACCTTGGTCTTCAAAGCATCCAAAATTAGTATAGTCACTTGAGAAGCAAAGAGAAGCACATTCACCATCCTCTTCATCACTTGTTCTTATAACAATTGATCCAGGCTCCAAAAATTCTTCACATGAGGAAAATTGTTCACTACCTAAAAAAGTAGATCCCTTCAAGGCTATTAACATACCCATTACTAGAAGCCATGAATTCTATCTCTAATTCATAAGAGGAACCATATTCAACTGAATATTGTTCTAACTTAGCTTCACCTCTTTAACTCTCTACTTGTGCCCTGTCATGAACACCAAGGGTAACCCTATTACTGGGTGACACAAGATTGATCCCAACAAAATCCATTTGTGCAGTTTCATGCATTTCCTAAATAGGCTTATGGCTTAAGACATCTAGAGGGAAGTAGTGAGATATGACCTTGTTCTCACATTTTGTTTCTTCACCCTCATCACTGCTAGGTACATCTGTCTCTAGAATGTTTTTTCAAATGACAACATTCAATATCTAATTATCCAAACACTAATGCTTCTTGTTGATCTGTCAGTATTAATCTATGTCTCTCCTCAATGTGATAATCATTATTTGCATTGTGGGAAACAATGGGATACATACAACCCTTCTCGGCCTCTTCAACCATACTTATCTAGTATACTACTTGATCAATGCTTTGAGGTTTCACATCCTTAGGCCATTGGCTTGATCCTGGTGTGTAGGCTTCACAAAATAGGTTAATACACATCAACTCATTAGGCTTGAGCCCTATGGGAATTTCCATCAAAGTATACCAAGAATATTGAAAACAAGTCATATGGTGACTCATTTGCATGTCTTTTTATGTCATACAATTTTCCAATAGATAACATAAAGTCCATCCCTCCCCTACATGGCTGGCTAGAGGTTGATGCTTTCTTTTCATTTCTTGAAAATGATGTGAGCATAATATCTAAAAATTCCTCATGATGAACACTTTCATTTTCTAGTTGACCTAGTTGAATTGCCTGGATACTACTAGAGCTAGCAACACTGGTCATTGTAGGTCTCCTCATGATTGAGTACTTTAGAATTTTCTCAATATTTACAGCTTCCTAGTAAGCTTTTTGTAATGCAATTGGTTCCTTGTACCTCAATAGGAAACTCATCTTTCTATCAAATGCCCCAAATATACAACCAAGTATTTTGCATCATTTGGTCTTAAATATTCAAGGATTTCCCTTATAACCTTGGAAAATCTAAGGTTGAAGGTTGGGACTAGTTCTTCTCCATCTTTAGAGATTTCCATGAAATCTCTCCTTGCCACATTGGGTTGATCTTGCCACCAAATTGCTCCAAGAATGTGTCTTTGAGTTCATTCCAACAATGTATAGAGGCAGTAGGAAGAAAAGAGAACCATTCTCTTGCATCTCCCTTTAGTGATTGAACAAAAAGTTTCATCACCACATCTTCAAATTCAATTTCATAGTCACCCATTGCATCCACAAATTCTTGTACATGCTTATTTGTTGATTCAAATTTCTCACCACTGAACTTTGGTATCTTATCCCTAATCTTGGGTGGCACAATATTCGAGCAGCCACAAATATTGTCAAAGCTGATAGATTTGTACCTATCAATACAAAATCCATCCTGATGGGCCCAAGATTGCTTGATTTGTATGATTTTTTCCATATTTGTACCAGATGGCACAAATTGACAACTCACCCCTAATTCTTGAAAAGGAATTTTAAAATTTTTATGCAATTTATACAACACTACTTCAATTCCTTTCACAAATATAATCCCTAGATCTTTGCACAAGTGTTCCATACAAGGTTTCCTAAGATCTACAGTATGACATGCTTCTTGTACTTTACTACATAACTTTCAACTTACATATGAAGCATGCTAAAATTCTTGAATTTTCCCTAATCTAGTGCTAAATCACTTATTAGGGAATCATTTTCATGTCAAGCATTGGAAATTTATTATGATATTATTTATAAAAATGCTCAAAATTCTTTCAAATTTTACAAGAGTACTTGTATGTTGGTAGCTGTGAAGTGTTTCTCAGCATTAGGGATAGCTCGATCTAAAAAACTGATGTATGCATGAATAGGTTCTTTGAGTCAAAGTTGCCACCTCCCTTCAGAGGAAAAAGCTTCAAATAAGATGAAGCTTCTTTGCAAAATAATATAGGTTTTGGGCTATCTTCCACAACAGAGTCATGTTCAAATCCTTAAATGCCTTTTGCACTTAGATTGTATACTAGGTTCAAGAATTTGAGAGCATTTGGACTAAATCACCATTTGACATTGCATTTTGTATCTGTACCTTTGGAAGATGAGAAATCCCTAGTAGAGTCACCATTCTTTGGTGTTTTCCACTGTACCTAAGAGATCTCTAAGGAATAGCTAGTTACTATACTCAAGAATCTTGTAATGAATGGCGAACTAACAAGATCTAGTCAATGATTGAGATCTTTTGCACTTTAGGCCCTGTGGGACCAAGGAGGGTATTCCTAGTGTGTTCATTTGAGGTTTTTCTTTGTAGAACACATCATTTACACATTAATTTGGATGAAGGATAATTCTGCGAAATTACTACGAAATTGGCTTGTTTCTAAGTAACTTGCTACCCATTCATCAAAATGAAGACATCCTTAGTGAGAATTGATACATATACATTTTAGAATCAATGAATTGTAAATGAATTTAAGGGTAACTGGACCAAGATGGTTCCCAAAAAGGGGGCTTAAGTGACCACTTTTTTTTCTGAAATCAGGAAATGCTGACCTTGGACATGAAATTGAGGATAGTTACACTCAATTTTGAGATGGAACAAAAAACAAGGATTGAAGTGCTCCGAGTTTACTTTCTAAACTACTAATTTATTTTGAAAATGGTTGAGATTAAGGAGTTCAAAAGAGGGATGTATACAAATTGGTGTTGTTTTTGTTAGAAAAACATAACATAGCAACTCTTGTACGACATGAGCACGGTAAACCTTTTTGTAGTATTTTTAAAATCACTATGGTCAAAAGTTAGCTAATAGTATCTAGTTGATGCACAATTTTTCTAATAATTTTTTAATGAATATTTTATTTTTTACTAATTTTTTAAGTGGGTACTTCCTGAAAAGTAGAATTTTGGCAGTGCTCCCCCTAAAATTTTTGGAAAATAATTGATTTTTTTTTAAAAAATAAAAAATTGTAGAATGGAGTCTAGTTTCTAAACATGTAATTTATTTGAAATTTTGATGAACGGTTAATTTATAACAAAGAAAACACCAAACACTGCTTTTTGGAAAAAAACAGACATACAAACAAAAAAAATTATGGATGAAAGGCTTAACATTGTCAAAAAGTGAAAAAATTATATCGTTGGATAGCTAAGAGAGAACCTAACATTACCCATGTTTTCAATTTTGTCGATATTGAACTAGATGCAATTTTGATGGTGAGCACGAACCCGATTATATGAAAAATTGTAGAATTTGCAAAAACACGTCTTTGGCCTTGTTGGGAATGCCCTCCAAGACTTTGGGTTGGTATTCCAAGGAAAATACTTTCACTTTTTTCTTTGTTTTTAACGTGAAATAACGCGCTTGTGTTATAACGCGAGCACATTTTTTAAAACTTTTTTCAAAAGTGGCCAAAAAATTGGTACCCAACTTCATGCACCCACCCTTAAACCCTAAATTTAGGTCGGTCGCTAGACAATTGTTTGATTAACCCTTTAGGTAAATCATTAAGGAATAGATTAGAGCCCTATTCATTGGGAAAATGGAGTCACACATACAAGAACTAGTAAAATAGAAATGACCCAAGAATTCAATGGAATATACTACTCTCACAATAACTTTGCATCATGGAGCTCAAATTTTCTGATATATTACTACGTATCAAATCCTTTGCAAATAAATGTAAATTTAGGACCCATTTAAGTATTTTAATTGATTACTTGAATCAAAACAAAGAATAGAGACATACATTCGAACAAATGTTCAAAGTAGAATGGAAATACCATTAATATTTCATTCAAAATTCACTTATACTTGTAGAAGGAGAGAAAATATATCAAAATTAATATTTTCTTGTATTTTAAGTCATGTATGAAGAACATTTTAAGATAATTTCATGAGTTCATTCATAATCTCAAAACTGACAATCCATTCTATTCCTATCTACTTGTATACATTTGACCCAAAACCTAGCCAATTTTTTTCCATCATTCATCCTGCAAATGAGCCATGATTTCTGTTTTATAGAATAAGAGAGCAACAAGCTTTAGGCCCAAATGAATGTCAAATACAAAATTTTCATTTCATCAATCATTTTGACTACATTTCAAAATCCCCATGTGTTGAATCCATAAGTACCTGGCGCAAAAATGGGGAGAGCCAAAATTATAACTGCCATAAAAAAGGGGAAACCAAAAGTGTTGCCAAAATTCCCTTGTCACCATCCATGCCACAACAAACCGGGCATCTTCATTGCCATGAGGGCACACATTCAATACCAAACCCAAAAAGAACTGTCGCATATGCTGGAGAAGAAACTACCTGCCACAACAACACATCACAACAAAAATTTTCCATCCTACGTGGAAATTCCTTACCGACTAGCCACCTTGCCTTTACCAACACCCAAATTCCAGTACACACAACCTCTTTGAGTTGTTTCCAGAGAGGGAGATGTAACCTTAGCTTCCTCATCCTCTCCGGCATGCATCATAGTACCAGTCTGCCCGCTTGGAGTCCTAACAGCCAGTGGAGGGACAAATAAAACCTCTTCACCTAGGGCTAGAGTTTTACCCAGAGTTGAGAGATATTATTGATAACTAGGGTTTGTTTTAGTCTTGCTATCTGATTGGTTTTCTGTAAGATCAATGGGCGAGCTTTGAAACCCAAAGGAGCCACATCCATATCGTATTTTCCTTTCACCACTAACAACAGAGTGCATTGGTTCCTTTCCTTTTTCATCTATGGGTTGAGCAACAATGTCCTCGAATTGCAACCTTCTATTACATTTGGTGGGCACAAGCCTAGGCTTGTCGACCAAGCTTTTGCGAGCTCAAAAAAAAAAAACCCTCTCATTTCCTTACTCATTTTCTCTTGTTAGACAAGCACTCGAACTTGATCAGAATCAACTCATAAAGCTTTCTAACTACTAAAATGAATGACACAATTAGTAGTTAATTCCTCCTATATTTATCATGTGAGCTAATGGCAACCTTCATCAATGTTTAGTAAAAATGCACACACAAACATGTCAATTTGATGGTGTATGTATTGTCACTGTTTAACTTGAGTTGAATGAGAATCTGCGGATCACCCTTCATGATTGCCAACAACTACATCTTCACATGAATTGAGATCAACATGATTGCACAAGAAAGAAATAATTCATTAATGCTTCACCCATTTCAGAATAAAACAACTACCATGTGCCATTTTCCAAATTTGAATACTACCCACTGATCTCCTGAAGAGTTGGTAGATTGAACGGTTCATCTTGGGCGGACCAATAACATTAATCCATCTTGGACACCAACTACTGTGTTGGCGGGCCCTATGCATCTTGAAGATTAAAAGGTTGGAGGCACATGTCACAATCTCATTGACCTCATGGCTTTTAACCAACTTCCATCTTCCCCCCATTGAGCTAGTGGTGAACGATAGAGATTTACTCCAGCTTTTGATCCTGGTCATCAGTCTAAAACCATGGGATACAAGTGTAGTAGTGGAGGTTGGGCCCCACATTCTATATGGGACACGTATCCACATTTCATTGATCTCATGCCAAATAACTAACCAGAACCTTAAGTTCATGAGCTGGCGGGGTATGATCGAGATCTTCTCCCATATCCTTGAATCTAAAAAACCTGCATACAACATAGTTAGAATTTAATGAAAGTTTTTTTCTAAGCCTTCAATGACATGACCCCTTGTAGACTGATGACTTAAGCTTAAGTCATTGGGAAAATTAAAACCCCAACTTAGGGAATTTGTGACATTAGTGAGTGGGTTGAATGACCAGTACTCTAGCCAAAGGGTCTGGTAAACAGATGTAGATAATGGCTTGAAGAATCGACTTAAAGGAACAGGAATTGGTAGAACCAATCAATGCCAAATTAGAACATTTGAAGGATCACAAGACTAAACCCTACTCACTTATGAGGACAAGGGTTTATCAAAAGGCAGACTATATCCATGGAGAATGAGAAAATCCACTAGGATTTTAGAAGCTCCAATATTCTAAACACTCATAAAACACATAGCTCCACTATTTAGCAAGGTGCATTATGCTCAGTGGCCATGTTAAAGAGGAGTTTCCATGAATCAAAAAGTTGTGTTATGTTGAATCCATGAACCAATTTTTCCAAAGCCTCATTTGATAAGGTGCATAAAATCACCTAAGAAGGTGTATAAACTTGCATAAGAGGGTGTAAAAACTCACCTAAGAAGGTGCAAAGACTCACCTAAGAAGGTGCATAAATGAAAAAATTACCTAAGGAGGTGCATAAAATTTCCTAAGAAAGCACATATAAACTCACCTAAGAAGGTGCATAAACTTAGCTAAGAAGATACATAAACATCTAAGAAGATGAAACAAGACAAGGCCAAAACCTCAAGGGGTGTTATAAACAACACACCACAAAAAGTGCTTTACAAAGACAAAAAAGGGGCACTTCTCAATACATGAAACATCTTAGGGAATATCACACATGAAATCGCCACCTAGAGAGGACAAGACATGAAATAGAAACAAACACCTTAGGAAATACTAGCCATAGAATTACCACCAAGGGGAATGTCATATGCCAAAAAAGGTCACACTCTTAGAGGAGATCAAACCTAATATCACCACAAAGGAGACACTAACATAGATCAACAAAGCCACACTTTAATTTACAAGGTCACACTTCCTAGGAGATGTATTCTATCATCACTAAAAAGGGACCATTTATTAAACAAACAAGTCGTGAGGGATCATATACCCCCCTTAAAATGTTAGTGTACATGCTACACTAACATTTTAAGGAGATAGAAAGGGATCCCTTGCTAAAAGGAATGCATCTAACATAAGGCTATCCAACCCCTTGCCCCCCAAGTGTAGGGATAAAGATGAGCCAAAAATGAATGATGATATGTTGCTCATTGAAAAATGAAATACGATTGCATAAAACTTAATTTAAACCCCAATGCATGGTAGTGAGTATTGTTTTATAATACAAATACCACATGGAAAGGAGAAACACTAATGATATTTGTCGTGAGAGACTCTTTCATGATTAAGTGAAGGACTTTTTGTTGTTTTTGTTACTTTTGAAGGACAATAACCAAGAGCTTTTGTTGTTTCTTGCATGTTGGTCTCTATAGCAATATGAATGCCTTGTTCTTTCGCACCACACCCTTTTCCATTATAGTCAAATTATTTCAAAAGTTTATAAAATCTTCTATAAATAGCTTCCATTTCTTTCAAGGGAGGTGGTTTCTCATAATCAGTTTCATCATAAGTGGATGTGTAATTTGTGTTTTCCTTATTTCTAGAAGTTGTGGATTTTATTATTTTTGATGTTTTAGTGATAAGTTGTGTTGATACCAAAGTAGCTTCTTTCTCTTTTCTCAATTTTGATGTTGTAATATTGTATTCCCCCATGAATGTAGGTTTGAAATCTAATGATCCCCATTCATCATCCAAAAAACTTGTCATAGATGAAAGGCACTCTTCTTTGTATTCAATTTGTAAAGGTTCAACTTTTGAAGTTGGTATCAATGTTATAAAAGGATTATCTATTCCTATTTCAATTTGTAAACAATTTTTAGATTTAGGATTAGCTTTTACCATGTAAATTTTATCAATCAGATATGCACCCTTTGTCAGATTTGCAAAAATCAGACTATCTGTTGAAACATGGAAACTCTTTTCAGATGTGGGTGATCTATGCGAAAAGAGAATCTCCAGAGTGAGCTGGTTCTCTAAATGATGAATATTATTCTAAGTGATTTTTGGGGGAAAGATTTAGAAATATGACTAAAATTAAAACCTATGACTGACAAATGACTTTCAAGACTTGATAATGATTTAATGATGATTTTGATTTCTTCCTCACGAATAGCTTTTAGAAAAAACACAAAATCTCACGACCTCTCATGAACCATTAACACATAAATAATTTGCATGAAGACCTGATTTTAAATACAACATGCAACCTGTATTTTTAAACTTTCTGCATCAATAATTATAGTATTAGGACATAACAAGGACTCTGTGAACAAAAACCACAATATAACATCAAATTGAAACTACAAGTAGACACAAAATTGAGAAGTAGGAATGTTTTTTTTATTCAACTAAAGGAGTATGCCAAAATCTGTTTGAATTGAGTACAAATGAGTTTACAGGATCAAAATGTTATGAGCAAGAAATTGCTAATTGAATTGAGAAAAAGAAGAAAGCTAAGTCTCTTCAAGATACATCCCACCAAAAACCCTAATCTAAGCTCACAAGAAAAGCTCAAGGAAAAGGTACCAAACTGTCTCAAAAGTCCGCATAAAAGTAGAAAAAACTCTCATTTTCCATGTTCATACTATCCAACCCCTAAAAATAGATAAAATTTGCTTTTAAAGTGAATAAAACAACCTATCTCTCCAAGAGGAATCTTAAATCCGACCCAAGGAAAAAATCTCAACCCCAATTTGCTAAAAATAGCAAAGATAAAAGCAATCTACTTTATCTTTGCTTTACATGATATGCAGATTTCACAATTTGACTAATTTTGCAATTAAAGATTGTTTTGAAATATTTTGCAAAATATTACAACTTATATCTTCATTTACAATGCTTTATTTTTCTCAAATATCATAAAAATATACAAGGCATATTATTCTCTCAATACATTAATTTATTTCTTAAAAATCAATTGAAAAATAACAACCCTAAGTCATAAGTAAAATCATCTTACAATTTTTTTTGATTTCTCACAAAATCAATAAAACTTAGGATATTTTAATCTCCAATTTTCACTAAGGCATGAATATGACATAAATACCCCAAGGAAGGAAAATAAAATATACCTTACCTAAGCCTAGACCCATTAAATATTCGATCAATCATGCCTAAAGACTTAGGTAAGCATCAACACATGAAGATTAAAAAACAAAACGACCTAGGGCATTGACTTAAGTTTGTTTAAAATGTAAAAAAAGACCCTAAATTTGAATTAGGGAAAGTATGAACAAAACAAAGGGGAAACCCTAATCCTCTATCATTTTGCATTTTTCAACTTTGAAAGTTTGGCTTTGCTTGGGAGAGTGCCGCCAATCACTAAGGTTTCAGCTGGAAATCTTCATTCGAGCCTCCAATCAAGCTCCCAATCTCTCAATATTGATCATGCTCAACCTTCATAACACATGGTAAATGCTATTGACTATTCTCTATTCATTCTTTGAATATTTTGATGAGAAAATGGCCTTATAGGTCGTGGCTATGATATATTTGTCTGATGTCCCTTCTACCTTTGTGTTCCTCCATTATTACATCTTTGTTAGGCCATCATGAGAGCTTGACCTGGGCATTTTTGCTTGGAAGATGGAACTTCAATCCTCAGATTTTCATGGTGACCTCCACAGTGATGAGTAAGTCTCAATATTTGGCTTTGTAAACATTTTGAACTTAGCCATTGCATAGGTCGTGGGATTGATATAATTCTTGATGGATTTTAATGAAGAAAAGCTCCATCTGCATATTGTTTACTCTGACTTTTAATAGATTTTAAGAAAACTCAAATGGATCCTTCCTTTCTGTGAATTAACAATCATTTAAAGATCCAAATACCCTCTTTAGGCCATAGCCATTATACTCACATTTGGTGCATTTGAGGCACTTCTGGGCTCAACCCATGATAGTTTTATATCTTTGTAGTTCTGAAACAAAAAAAACCCCACATGGGTATTTGCTATTTCAAAGAAAATACATTTTTGTGACTAAAACCCAAATGGGTATTCGTGATTTCAAGTATGCACTTTTAGCTCAAAACCTCCTTTTTGAGAATGGATATATATGTGATCTTGGCTCCATTTGATTTCAATTCCTATGCATATATGTCATCTCCATTTCTATATTAATTCACCCTCTTAAACTCTGCTTGAAATAAGGAAAAGCCAGACGGGTTTTGAACCTCTTATGGAAAACTACACTATGGACAAAAACCCCTGTTGCATTTCATGAAGGCATTTGATGTATGGAATCTCTGAAACCCTCAAGACATAAGTATTAAGTTGCCCTATGTTTTGTAAATGTTGTTCATTCTACAAATCCCTTATTGGCTGTAACTCCATTCAAAACTACCCATGGCTACTTGCTCCAACCTCATACAATGATACTTTGAAGACATACCTTGAATGGTGAAAACTGATGCAAAACTCTATTTGCAATATATGTCAAACAATAAAAAAACCCCTGTACCATTTACTCAACTTAACACAACATAGTGAAATACCTAAGGGTTAAAAAATTTGAAGCTTTCTTCATGCTTGACTATCCTTCATTAATAATTCTTGATTAGTTCACTTGACAACCATGATAGTTGTTCGGCATTAGCACTCCATGGAAATAAACTCACTGCTTCCTTCTTGTTTTATGTCCCTCTTTATTAAGACATTTTTGGTTACTGTACCTTGCACTTTAAATGTTGTCCTCTTTTCCTATTTTGAACTTTATGTAAGATCTCCTTAGCAAGGCATAAAACAAGAAACTAAAAATTGTTTCTCACCTATACTATTCAAGCATGATTGGATGACATCACTGTTCCTCCTCTTGGCACTCTTCATGCATTTTTATGCTCCATTATGTAAAAACTATTTTATGCACTCTCTTTCTAAAGTGAAAATCTGAAATAGTGCTCTTTGTTGAGGCATTATGTATGCATGTTCACTATCATTGTCGTGAGCATGAACATTGTTGATCTTTGCATGATATTATGAACATGATGAAAAAATAATACTGTGGCAGAAGAATATAACCATACAACATTGTTTGAGATAAATGTACTCAGTTAAATTAATCAAGCTGATTTAAATTAATTGTTCACCTGTGCTCTCAGACACATGTTTGACTGCCATGAATGAACAATTGGCTTGATGCCTTGATGGATGAATTTTTTTTTACTCTTCCAGTTGTATATTTTCTTTCTTGCTGAATATGATGGTTGCAATCTCTTTCTCAACCACTTGTAATGTATAAGGGGCAACATGTTGAGCTCTACCCTTGTGGGAGCCCCTTTTTCTCCACATGCTTGCTCTTCGAATGATAATCAACTTCATGATTTCCCCTATACCTTCACAAAGAAACAAGTGATGTTAGCATAAAACAATAAATCATGATGTTGATGTCTCTCTTTCAACTTATGTTTATGCATTTTTCTTGATTGTTTCAGTGTATGATTAGTAGCATACTACATTATCGTTGATGGTTCATGTAGGTATATTCGTAGTCAAGGCTTCTAACATCCCTCTCTTCCTTCCTACTAGTCAATGGAGCTCGAAGAAGACAAATGGTGCACTGCTTTTGCGTCGGCCATCAATCAACAGGCAATGATGATTATGTGTATACTTACATGATTTTTTCCTTTATGCATCTTCCATAGTGTAGTGTGATGCATATGATGCATTGTAATAGTTACATCCATGACTTGTGTGGATATTTGATTTCAATCTTATGCTTTTCATTTTGAAAAGAAAAATGCATCTCAATGCAAATTTGTACTATCATTTGAATTCTCCCAATCAAATGAAATTCTATAAATATGAATTACTTTATGAAATAAATGAAAGAATTTGAAATGCTTTGTTGTTTGTATGCTCAATCCTGTACTCCATTTGATTCTGAAACATTGAATAACAACTTTTGAAATTTTGATTCCTCTTTTCAAAGCATAACTTTCACTTGATAAATAATGATAAATAATATGCAATCAGCTCTTAGCATGTGCAAAAAATAACTATATTTTCCACTTTAATATTTAGTCAACTCCACCATTTAAGCTGTAGCGAAAAATTGGTAACAATAAACTTGATTATTATAAGTGTATTTCATTAGATGATGAAGCATTGAAGGCACACCTTTCATCTCATGAATCCATGATCTACCTAAGAGAAGATTGTATGAAAGATCATGAGGCATGAAATGTATGGTAGTTTGTAACACAACATGACTAACTTTATTGGGTAATGTTATTATACCAAATGGTTCTATTCCCACATTGTCAAAACCACAAATAGACAAAGTAGTTCATTGAATTTTAGTCTTGCCTACTCCAATTTTGTCCAAAAGGTTAACACTACAAACATTAATCCCTAACCCATTATCAATAATGGTATGCCTAATCCCAATCTTATTAATAACAACCGTTATGATCAAGGCATCATTTTATTTTTGTATTTCTAAAGGGGGAAATTCCATTCAATGAAAGATAATGTCCATATTGGTTGAATTCATACCCTCAAGTAAATCTACTACATCGTTTGGTTGCACACTAGGAAGGACAACAACTTTCTACAAAGCATTTTGAAGCATGTCATGATAAACATGTGATGTTTGAACTAGACCCCATAAAGAGATCTTAGGAGTAGTGAAAAGTTGTTCTACAAGATCATACTACTTTCCACTACACCGAGGAATATTAGGTGTAGGTGGGAGGTATGGTTGAGGTAATGGGATCGATGCTGGCATTTTCTTCACTTGCTTATTGTTTCTAGTGTTATATGTGTGAGCAACAACACATAATAAATTGGTTGCTTTGACACATGATTACTAGTGAGTTATTTTGCAAAGTTTAGGATATGTTTGAGGTTTAGGAGGTCCTATAATGAGAGGTGATTTAGGAGGTCCAATAATTAAAGGAGATCTAATAGGCAATTATGTATTCATAACCTCAACAGAGTTAACTAATTGTTTATGGTTGTCTATCGAGGGGAGATCTAATGTCACCTTACATATTCATCTATGAAATCCATCTTACTATATTTTGAAAGACATATATCAATTATTTCATCCCATTTTCCCACAATATCTTCCCAAGTAGGAGAGGTATTGGGAGAGAAACAAAAATATTCTCATGAAACTCAATAATTGGATCTTCTAACACCAATATACCTCCTTCCCAAGTAGGTGAGGTATTAGGAGAAGAAAATATCTAATTATCATGATTTTCTATGATTGTATTCTCTTGCACCAAGATAATCTCACACATAAGTGAGATAGTGGGAGAGGGGTCAATGAAAAATAACAAAAGAGGACAAATAAACTCATTTTCACATGATTGTATAAAAAATTCTTTGAGATTCTTCACAAGATCTAACAATAGAACATGAATAATGATAAAAATATTTTTTCAATGAGAACATGATGTTATGTCCTATGGATCAAGCTAGCAATATTTTTAGCAGAAAAAATAGTTACAAGATTGATATGCAGAAAGTGAGTCCAGATCCACGTAGAGACTGAAGACAAGGTTTTGCATAGTGAATTTGATCTAAAATTGGCTAGACAAGGGTTCCCAAGGCACCTATGTTTTGCATAAGGTATTATAAATTCAAAATTTGAGTGTGTGTTGTACTATTTAAGGATCTTAGGTCTATGTGTAAATAGGTATGACAATGAATATTTTCCAAAATTTGTTTAATTTAGAATTATGTAACTCAAAATGCAAGTGTGCAACAATTTTACAAAATTTTCAAACAATAAAAGATAATTTGGGATGCAATTTATAGATCTAAGATGCAATAATTGATTGATTATAAGATGCTAAAATCTAAAAAATGATGATATTGATGTCTTTTTGAAATAAAACAATGCAATTTTTCACTTTTTGAGCTATATGCAAGATGCCTAAATGGATGCAATGAATACTTTCAAGCTTAATTTCAAATTTAAATTACCTAATGTAGATTTGTAAATGCAATTAGGATATAGATATGACCTATGATGACTGAAATTAACCCTATTGCAACTTATGATGCAATATGATATGATTTTTTTTGAATTTTTATGCCTTTTATGTTACAAAAATGAATGCCTGAGTGAACAATGAAATCTAATGTAATGCTAAACCTAGATCTAGGATGAATTGCTTCTGATTTCAAAAGGTTTATAATGTTAATATATTGGGTTCACCAAAATGTTTTGATGAAAAAGGGATCTTAGGTCTAATGCATAGTACACTAACACCAATCCCTTTTCAAGAGAATATTAGGATGCAAATCAACAAGGTAATTAGATTGAATTTCAACCTTATAGGTGAATCAATTAGATCTGGATCTAATCCTTCCGAGCCTTGAAAATTGATTGGAATTGAATTAATTTGATTAGCCTAATTAAACTATGTGCTCTAATTTGAAAATATAAGATTTTGAAAATAGGGAAACTGTAATACAAATTCTAACACTAGATGTAAGAAAGGAAAAGTTCTATGCACCCGTGGTATAAACTTGAGCTTGATTTTTTAGTACATTTCCTCTGGGGGTGCCACTGCCATTGTAGGTATTTTTTTGATCTATTTTGTGGTCCTCGAGATCTAGATCAAATATTTTATTCTCCACTTGTCGCATTGTCTGATCATTGTTAAATATCTATAATTTAGTTTTCATGAGTTGTCAAGGCCTAGGGTTTTGATTGCAACAATGAATAATTGATCTTCAAAATTCCTTCAATCTTCTTCAAACTTAAAAAACTACACATTTAAAGAGATGGGAAGGGTTGTGCCATTTAGGGTCCTGCCTTAGTCAAACCTTGTGTTAGTGTTTCCACTTCCACAATGGCAATGTCAATAACAAAAAACCTATTCTTTTGAGGGATAGGGCTAAATGATAAAAAGTAATGATGAATCCACAAAGTGTTGCAACTCACCACTTTTGAATGATTTCCATGAAGGATTGAAGTCATACAAATCTCCTCAAGGTTTTGGATCTTGTTTGCTTGAATTGCTTGGAGACCCACAAAGGGTTAGCCTTCACAAACAATGATAACATAAACTCACATACGATTTGACATGATTTTTGGATCTTGAGTTGCTACAATAAATCATTTAAATTTTTCTCTTGACTTGCTTGATAATACTATTGACAATAATCTCTCCAATAATTGCTTGATAGTTCTTGTTAGGTTCCAAATGATGCAATAACTAGGTATTTATATGCAATTATCTCGATAGTTGACTTTAGATATTTGAATTTGAAATAATAAAAGGGGCTCTCCAACATATTTGAATTTGAAGTTGAAATAGGGGGACAGACCTATTATTTCAGAGTTTTAAATTTGGGGCCAAACTATTAAATGAATGGATTTGTTTTTCATTTGCAATTTATTGGTAAGTGTTAAAATGGGTTGTGGAATGCATAATTTAGGAAATTAGGTGTTCAATTAGGCCCTATAACTTAAAGGGGAGCAAAAAATAGTGTGAAATTGTCAAGGGTGACAATTTATGATGCTACACTCTCTCATACTGATGAGAGTACTTGAACTTACAATACCCAAGCTCCACAAACTGGTAGGTATTCCCAAACATCCATAGTCTTTACAAGCACTCAAGGCATGAGAGGGGCATCCATTATCTTAACTATTCACACATTTCATTAATTGTCACTTGATTAGATGAATCCCCACTCGTGATCAACTTACTTGCCACTTTGGGCTAGGGACATGTTAGGAGCCAGTCCCATACCTTCTCCAGTATGTTATTACTAGGGTCCTAACACTCACCAATGAGTGTGGCATGAAAAAGAATGCATAAATTTCATTTTCATCCAAATTTCCTAACATGTTTCCACAAGAAAATTACACTTTCATTTAAACATGAACAAATTCATCATATTTCACATAACACATTCAAATTTTCTCATTTTATAGTACACCAAAAATTACAAAAATTTCCCAAAACCCCATGAGATTTCTTCAAAAAAAATAATAATTAAAATTTGAAAATCCAAAAATACCCTTTGGCTCTAAATATGCCCAACAACACACTTTTAAGGTCAAATCCAAGGTTTATGTATTTCCAAAAAAAAGGGCATCATAACCTCATTTCAAAAAAAAATCTCTAAAATTTTCTAAAACAATAAGCATGAAATTAATTCAAATGAAACACTTTGGGAGGCTTCTACACTCCCCTAATCCTAATCCAACCTTTCGAATTGAAAAAATGAGCAATGGAGAAGAATCTAACATTTTACCTCAAATTATGATAAAAATTTGAAATGGAGAATACCTTAAGCATGCTCAATGAATGCATGAAAACATTTTCAGGCACATTCCCTTCCCATTCCTAATCCAATGAATCTGACCTTGTTGAATTCCCCTTCCAAATGTTTTCCCAATAAACAAATCAAGTTTTCACCCTTAAGAAGGTTTCCTCCTCCCATTTCTTCCCATAAAAATGCATAATGAAAATAGAAATCCTTTTTCCTATTTACCCCATTTCCAATTTCAAATTAAAAACAATATAAATTCATATTATATTTCATACTTTTCAATTCCCTCCAATTTTTTCCCCAAGCTCACTTAAACATTCAAATTTGTTCCTAAACGACATATATCATTTCACTATGCCAATTCAAACCAAAAAAATGGCACAATATCAACGATGGAGTGGAGATGGAGTAGGAAGAGGAGCAAGGCGAATTTGAAATCTGGGGATGATTTTTGGAGAGGAAGGTAATGATTGTGTAGATGCATATGGTATACTGTTGGACTGGCTAGTAGGGTTGTTCTATGAAGCTGCTAAGTAGTGCTATTGGTTGTTGTCTTTAGCCTAGGATGTGCTACTACATGTCTGTTTGCTACTTCTATCCTTTTGGGAAGCTGTGGTTTCGTGCAAATTGTTGTTTTCCTACTAGGAAGTTATGTTTTGGGTCTAGTTGTTGCTTTCTCCCTATGGGGTTTTGCCCAATTCTTCTCTGCTAGGTGTGTAGTTGGGTGCCTATTCACTTCTTCTTGTGGGCTTGGCTGCCTCTTTGCCTTTGGTGTTGGAATTTTATGAGGCTCTTTCTTTGGCATTGGGTGTGGTGTTGGCTATGGTGTCAGGAGCTCTTGCTGATGGGTTGCTTGAGGAGTTTTGTGGCCTTATCTTAGACCCTAACTAACATGTAGGGTTGAAAATGGGTTTTTCTTCTTGTGCCTTCTCTCCTCTTTCTCTATCTCTAGGTTTTCTTGGTTTTCTCTGGCCTTTTAGGGATTTTTTTCCTTCTTGTGGAGGCTCTTGTTGCTTGGGGTTGGGATTGTTGGTATGCCTCTAGTGGAGTTGTTTTTGGCATGTTTTAGACCTTGAATGGCATGTAGGGTTGGAGGTTGTTCTTAACTGTCTTTCCAACTCTCTACTCTCTCTGCTTGGAGGCTTTCCCTGCCTAGTCCTTCTTCCAAGACCCTTTGTTTCTTCTTTGGTGTCGATGTCGGTTGTGGTGCTTGGAGTTCTTGTTGTGGGGTTGTTTGAGGAGAGTGGTGGCTTGGTCTCAGACCCTGACTGGCATGTAGGGTTGGAAGTGGATTTCTCTTGTTGTGCCTTCTCTCCTCTTGCCATATTGGAAAGTTTTTCGGGCTCTCTCTGGATTTTTTGGGGCTTCTTTTCCTTTGTGTGGGTTATTTTGTTGCTTAGGGTTGAGGTTGTTGGTTTTCCTTTGGTGGAGTTGGTTGTGGCTAGTTTTTGGCATGTTTCAGACCCTGACTAGCATGTAGGGTTGGAGGTTGGTCTTCATTGTCTTTCTGACTCTCTACTCTCTCTGTTTGGAGGCTTTCCTTGCCTTGTCCTTCTTTCGAGGCCCATTTTCTCTTTGTTGGTGCTAGTTGTTTTTCTGGGCAGGGAGGCTATTACTCTTTGGTTCTTGCTTCAGTGCAATATTGGTTTTCTTTCTACTCCTGGTGGGGAGTGTTTCTCTTGGTGTCGGGTTTTTTATATGGCTGACCGCCAATCGGTTTTGTTGAGCTCTATGCTCTCCCCCTTTTGGGTCCTAATGCTTGTTTTCAAGCATGGGGTATCTTGCTGGCTAAGGATTGCTCTATTTTTTCTTTTTTACTCTAGTTAACTTTTTTTTCCAAAGGATGCTATAGTGGTCTTTACTATGGGTGTAGTTGCTTCCCTTCATTTTTTTTAGGTATGATCTTTTTTGGAGGTGGATCCCTCTTCTATTGAGGTGGAGAGGTGTGTTGTTGATCATATGGGAAGTTCTACTTTATGTGGTTTTGTGTCTCATTTTATCGTCTCCTATAAAGGGGAGCGCCTTCCTATTGAGGTAGATGTTATGTTGGTGTTGTGGGTTGACTGGTGTTGTGTGTTTGTTAAGGCTCTTCAGTGTTTTTCTTTGATTCCTAACTGTCCTATTGAGGTTGGGAGCTTGGTTTCGTTGGATGGTGTTGAAAAGTGTTGTGCTACTGTCTAGTTGGTTCAGGCTAATGGTCAAATGTCATATCTAGTTATCCGTTGTTGGTTGGTGCTGATAAGTGTTGTGTTGCAGTCTGGCTGATTCATATTGATGGTTGTCTCATCATTTTAGATTGTTCTTGGGTCCAAATTCCTTTGTATTTTGTGGTTGTATTGGGATTAAGGCTCCTGTTAAAACCTTTCTTAGTGCAGGTTTGATTCTTCAAGTTAATTTTTTATAATTTTCTTTTGGTTTGTTGTTGGTTGTCTTTGTTTGATTCTATAGTAGTTTGGTCTCTTTGTGTGTGTTTCGGGTCCCCATTAAAACCTACTTTTTAATGTTTTATGTTCCATTCAAAACTTGTTGTTAATGGTTTCAGGTCCATTCAAAACTTCTTTTTCCCCCTTAATCAAAACACATCATTTCAATCCATGATTTAATTTCATGTAAGGATATATATAATTAAATTTACAAAATTAAAAATTAAAATAGGATAATTAAATAAAGCATAACTTACATTTCCCAACCCAAGGAATTTTGTAAATTAACTAAATATACTTAACATCATTTTTATTTTCATTCTATTTTTCCCCTTCCCCGAAACACAATATATTTTAATCAATATAAGAACCATTTCAATTCCTAATACTGCATTTGAAAAGATAGAATTTAAACCATTAATTAAAATAGACATTCACTAGTCATTCATGACACATAGGGACTCCAAAATAACTCCTAACTCATATTTGGGTTCACATAGGGTCAAACATGACACATACTGTACTCGACTCAAGTACAATTTGAGAATATATAGGGTGGCCTAGTGTGACATCTCCAAATTAACCTCCATTGGGGAATAATTCAAACCTATGTAGTCAAGTGGAGAAATAGCCTTGTACCTATAACCACTCAACACATGTCAAGGGTAATGACTCAATACATATATTTTCGAGGCACAACATAATCACCAAGCGGTGTTCAATAGCATAAAACATAAAATAACATCCATACATCTATCATATAAATCATTCTTTGAACATCAATAACCACATTCACATTTAATCACAATGTATATAATGCATATCACTAAAATGAAGCATAATGATAAACCAAACATATAAATGAACAAAATGCCAACAACCAACGTGTTGAGGAACCTCATCTTGAACATGTGGTGATTCATACACATCATTCAATGTAATAATATAATCACAACAAAAATCACTAGGAAACGGTGAAGCTAAACCATTGATCTTGCAACTACAAGTTACAAGTGAGGGTCACTACATATCATATTAGAAGTACTTGCTTTCAAACAAAGTTTCATTGGCTACTCTATGACAAGTTGACATGTGGGCATGACAAGAAACAAAAGTGTCTAAGTTTATCAATAATGTTCACCTCACATGAAGACTATACATTTTATTTAAATCTCTTTGATAAAGGAGGGCTTGAGATATAATGGGCCCATAAAAATGGAAAACAAAATTTATAAAGGATATTAATAAACTAAAGTAGAATCTATTATAAAGTTTTGCAAGCCTTGAATATGCTACAGAAAGCTATAGCAAAATTAAAAACTCATGAAAGGTGAAAAAGGAAAGAATACTACAATCAACTGAAGATGACATTTTTGCATGTAGAAAAGGATTTATTTTCATAGATTTTTCTATTCTTTAAAAACATATTCTCATTTTTCTACATATAAATGTTTGTTCATTTGAACAAAATAGGGGATTTTTTCACTGCCCAAGCTTTGTCATTTTGGCATTCAATTATTTAGGAAGAATATTTTGTAATCATCTAAGCTCGTTAATAAGAATATATCAACAATGCACTTGCCCTCTTGTATCACTTAAATCGTTTTAGAACATGAAATAAAAATGTTTCATTTGACTGTGCTTCATCTTATTTCATGAGTACATTTATTTATATTATCTTATCTCATGTATGCAGTCTTAGTTTAAGAATCTAAAACTATGAAACCTCTTGCAAATTAATAATTCTGGATTTCCTTTTATTGTCGTTCTTGCAAATTTATTTTGTTTCATGCTTGTAAATCCTATACAAATAGGAGAGTTTAATTTGGAATTTCACCTTTTCATTAGGATTTATTTCCAAGTTTCTCCTTCTCTTTCCATGAAAAGTTTGAAGTGAATTCCTTGAAGATCCTATGAAGAACTGACTTCTAAAATCCTAGAGGTCACCTTGCAAGCCACATTCACATGTGCAGATTTTCCATGTTGATGTGCAAGTTTACATATGGGTGTGAACTTGGAAATCAATAGGCCCCATTGAGTTACCAACTCATATCCAACTTTGAGTATTGGTCATCTTAGTTTGGTATTGTGTACTTTATGTTTGGACTCTACACATGTTTGTACACAAGTTGGATAAGTGGCCTACATGTGTTTATAAGACCACTTATGGTGTGTGGCCTATATGTATAAGGTAAACTATTATAATATATTTAGATATGTGCCTCAATATAACATTTCTTTGAATGTGGAACAATATTTTATAAACAAAGGGTATTCCTCTTACCAGTTCATCCAATCAAAATCATTTCATTCAACCATTTATCTATTATAAAGTTGAAGGTAACTAAGGGTGGTTCTTGATTGCTCGAGGCATTCAAAGTTTCTCTCCAAATTCATTCATTTGTTATTCAATATTATATCACTTTTTTTGACATGTTATACATATGCCTAAAGGATTCATTACCTTTTTATGAAGGAAACTCTCCCACCTTAGGATCTCTAATGAAATCTAGTGCCTAGGTTTCTTGAAACCCATATAATCCCTATTAAATTTTAGAATTTAGCTACATTTATCCTTGTTAATTGGGAAATAGAGTTTTTTTATTATCTATCTCAAGACTTGTTGAAAGAGGTATATAAAATGGATAAAAATAGAACAAGGAATAAATAAAAAATTGAAAACTAATTGCAACCAAATGTACCACAAATTGAAACTAAAAACTTACTCTATAAAATAAATCTTTCAAAAAATATTTGTTTTGCTCAAAATTGTTTAAGATGGTGCTAAGTAATTTAAGATTTTCCTAAGCTTTGGTCCAAATCCATGATCTAAGCTCACCAAATTCAAATCTAACTTAAGACATTTGCAACGATTATGAAAAATATGTTATAATGAATATGCTCAAACAAATAAATGCTCATAATCCATTCCATAAGGACACATTTGCTCTAGGATCGGATTGATTAAAAAACAAACTTAAAATCCACTAAAAAATCATGTTTGTGCATTGATTCTCATTGACGTCCATCCTTGTTTACATATTTTACAACATATGTTATATTCCTCATAGAAGTTTATTAAGTACAAACAAGATTATTTGGATTCTAAACTTACCAAATTTGGTTACAAAGTTGACTTTAGGTTTTGAATCCCATGGTGCCCATCAGCAACTCTTGATTTTCATGTGGTTGCTTGCTTTTCATTTTTTTCCAATGACTCTTAGTTTCATATGTGACTTATTTTAAAATACTATCAAACTTTTTCTTTCCCAAGAGCTTTCTTTTATTTAGAATAATTTGGTTTATGTTTCATTTGGATGTGACAAGTTAATTTAACTAGGACTAATATAGGTATCACATATGGGATCATGTCATTTTTTGAAGTCACCCTTCACAAAATTTTGGTTGTAATTAGGAGATATAAATGGTGTTTGATAAAAAAGCCTCCAATATGATTTTAGATTTTTATCTACTATGTTGATAACAAGAACTCACATGCCACGTATTTGCATCTCACTTAGGTGATTGGATGAAAAGTTTGGGTTCTAGACATAATTTTGAGTCTATTGTTCAATTGGCCCAAGTTAAGATTTTCCCTTTGCAATCAACAAAAGTCAAAACTAGGTTAGAACCAAGTTAGGTGTTTTAAAATGAATAAATTCGTTTTATGCAAAGTTCCAATAAGCTTACCCTTGTGAGTAACTTAGGCTGGAATTAATTACTTGCAATAAACTCAAGTTAAAAGTAAATGAGATTAATTGAGATTATCTTGACTACATAGAAAGCATTATTAACTCTTGAAACCATTATTTCAAATTAAAACAATTGAAAGAATTATTTTGGTTAAAAATATAGACACTAAAATCATTTACATTAGTTGTCACATTTACACCTTTCAATCCATTAAAATAATTAATATTATCCTAAGTCCACTACTTTATCACAAGTAAATTTATTAAATAGCATTTATAGTTTAATTAATTTAATTTGAATTTAAATATAAATTATCCACAATTAAATTAATTTAAACCCTAAATTACACCTCATGAGTTAACTATTCAATCAAGATAAATAATTGAATAATCAATTCAAGTAACTCATCAATCAAAATAGTTAAGTAAATAATCTAGTTAACTCAACATTGACAAGCCAATCAATTTGTTTAACTCAAAATCAGAAATTAAATACAAAAACAAAAACAAATAATTATCAACTCACCAATAAAATGAGTTGACTACCTAGCCATCTCTACCCATTTTGTAAATTTATCGTCAACTCTCCCCATCACATCCACTAAATGTGGATCCAACTCATGGTCTAGGATTAAATCTCCATCATTCAATTTCCTCCCAAAATTATGCAAATTTGAGATTTATTCTCCATTCATCCACTCCCAAATAGAGCACCTAGATGCTACAACAGTAAGTGACAAACACTATCAAAACATATCAATTTCACACTCTATCAAAGGTTTGGATGGTGTTAGAATAATAAGTTTTAAATATCGGTTTTAATTCTTAGCTTTATTCTAAATATCATGCTTACAAAAACAATTCAAATTATTTTTGCACTTTAGTCCCTAAAAGGCCTACATATAATAATGGTTGATTGGAAAATAATCTTTATTAATAATTATCGATGGGATAACCTTGATTTAACATTCAACTTAGATGCAACTAAAATAGAAAATCTAGCTTTGAGTTAACTGACTTTAACCTATGTTTCACCTTAAATTAACTATCTAGGTTAACCAACAAATAGACCTTCAATTGAAAATGATAGATAAGGAGAAAATGAGAATTTCTTTGATCTATGTTGAACACAATCAATTTACAAACTTACTTTTATTTGAAGTCAAGTTTAAAGTTTAATTAAGATTAAAATACTATTCAATTAAATTGTTAGGCCTCAAAATCATTTCTACACTTCCTACAACAAATTCTACTCACAAGGTTAGGGTTGTCAACATGTGGGTAAAATTGTTCATCAACAAATTTGTGGAGGACTCTGAGCTAACACAAGAGTGAGTTTTATTTTCTACACTTGGAGATTAACTTTAAAAACTCAAGAGGGTATTCCCAAGGGTATACTTGAATATGTATTGAAGTCACTTATGATAACCAACAATAAAACAAATAATAGCCAGACCCAACTACCTTGCTCAACCCACTATTATTGGACTAAGAAAGTAGACTATCTCTAGCCCCTATATAGCTGATATGACACCTTGAGAATCAATGCAAGATGTGGTAAGTTTCATGATTCACCTATAATGATTTTATCTAATCCCTCCAAAATGAACTCACAACATGGAATTGAAAATAAATGCTTTTATGAATTTAGTTTATGTGTGGATGATTGGAACACATACAAGAGAAAAATTTCAAAATTTGGGCAACCGAGTCACAACTTAGCAAGGAAGAAAGACAAAGGGGAAAAGGCAAATTGGAAGTGATCTACTTGAAGGATCAATAAATATCATTCATAGTGTTATCAACTTAGTTATCCATTTCTAGACTACCCAAAATCATATGCAAGCATATAAAATAACTATTACAACTCATGCAATAGACTTAGAATTATGTTAAATTCCTCTAATAATGATTATATTCACAACAACAAATGTGTTCAAGAAAACATTCCAAATTTGGTATACTTTTTTGAGTTTACACACAATGGAGACATGAAATTGCAAAAATTATTACAACATTACTAAAACTTACGAGAATTGCGATGAGCGGGAGAGGGTGCAAAGGGAAGATTTTGAATTTTGAGGATGGCGATGACAAAGGAGGGGGTCAGAATGATGAAGATTAGGAGGGAAAAAGCATTGAAGGGGCTAGTGCAGTTGTTGGTTTGGTTTTTCTAGTTGATGTTGAGGTTTTTTTGCTGGTTGGTGCTCTCCTTGGAGTTTCTTTGGTCCCTCTTGTTGTTGGTGTTGTCTATGTTGTTGAAGTTTGTCTTTTTGAAGGCGATGTCCCTAGTTCCTGGCTGTTGTTGGGTGGTTTCTCTGTGGTCTCTTGGTGGGATATTTGGGGCTGTGCTTAGTTCTTTTTTCTCTTCTTCTGAAGGTCTAACATTTGTTGCTTTAGCTTAGGGGGTCTTTGTGCTTTTTTGCTTGGGTTTGTCTCTTGCTGGAATATTTGTGGTGATTTGTAGATTATCTTTTGACCTAGACTGGCATGTTAGGTTGGTGGTTGTACTTTATGGTTCTGTATAGTCCCTCTTCTCTTCTTGCGATGCCTTTCTTTAGGATTTTTTACTTTGGTTGTGGGGATGTGCTTCTTTGGGGCTTCCTCTTTGAAGCTACATGAGGTTTTTGGTTTTCTTTTGGTGGAGTTGTCTAAGGAGAGTTTCTAGCATGTTTTAGACCCTGACTGGCATGTAGGGTTGGAGGTTGTTCTTCATGGTCTTTCCTTCTCTCTTCTCTCTCTACTTTTGGGCTTTCCTGGCCTTATCCTACTTCTCACGGGTCCCTATAGCTTGCTGCTTTCAGCTCTTCTTGGTCTTTCAGCTGCTCTATTTATATTGGATTACAGTGGTGTTTCTTTCTTTGGCTCCTGTGGGAAATGTTTCCCTTGGTGTTGTGCATTTGTGGTGGCCCTGGTGGAGTGGTTTTTTACCCTATTTGTGATAGTTGTGGATGCCTTGTTGAGATCTAGGTTCTCCCCCTTTTGGGCTTTGAAGTTTGATTGGTAGGGTGGGGGTGTGTTCGTCTAGTTGGCAGAGCTCCTTCAAATGTTAATGATTATGGCTTAGTGGTATATTCTCTCAAGGTTGTTGGCTGAAGAGTGTTTTGTTTCTTCTCTTATGTTCCTGTATTCTTTGCCAAAGGATGTTTTTTTTTTCCTTTCCTTGGATGTAGCTTCTTTCATTCGGGTTTTACAATCTTGGTCTTCTATGGAGGTGGAGATTGCTCCTTCTAAGGTGTATCCCTCTTCTATTGAGGTGGAGAGGCATGTTATGGACCTAGTGGGAAGTTCTATGTTCTATGGAAAAGGTTCTCAGTTCATCCTCTCCTATAGAGGGGAGCCCTCTTCTATTGAGGTGGAGGTTGGGATGGTGTCTTTGGCTAGTTGGTGTTGTGAGATGTTGAGGCTCTCTAGTGTTTAATTATGATCATTAATTCCCCTATTGAGGTGGGGAGGTTGTATTCATTGGGTATTGCTAGTAAGTGTTTTGTTGTAGTTTGTCTTTTGTGGGTTAATAGTAGCCTGACTGTCTCAGGCAATTCTTATGTCAGGTTTTGTTGCTTGACTAACTCAAGCAGTGCTTCTATTTTACTTGGGCTCTAAGTCCCTGTTCATGCCTTGTTTAAGTTCAAGGTTCCCTACAAAACCTTGTGTTACAGATTTGGAAAGTCTTAGTCATCTTTTGTAGATCTATTGTTGTTTGGTTGTTGGTTATCTGTGTATCTTTAAGTAGCATTTGTTTTCTGGTTGGATTTTGGGTCCCTATCAAAACCTGCTTGTTAATGGTTTCAGGGCCATTTAAAACCTATTGTAAATGGTTTCAAGTCCATTCAAAACTTTTTTTTCCCATATAATCAAAACATTTCAACATTACTATAATATAATGTTAGAATTTATGCCTTCCTATGACTATGTAATGTCCCTTTTTAGCACTTAGCCAATTTGTGCACATTTAACCAATTTTCATGTCTTCTAAAGGCTATCTAGTTAGTTAAGGAGAACTACAACCTTCTTGAAGAATCATTTGATTAGTCTTGCAAAGCGATTGTTCTTGGGTTTGAGTTCAATTGGTTAGTTGGAGCCCTTTGATGCTTTCAAAATCGATTTTCAACCTTTTGTGTGATCTCCAAACTTTTTGGAGGAGCAGGTTAGTTTTAGTCACCAAGTTGACTCCAATCATATTCCTATTGCTTCAATTTCATCATTGTGTGGTAAAAATTAAATTCTGATATCATTAAAATACTTTCCACAACTTGAGCGAGTTATTATTTAATTAATATTTCACTAACATTTTCTAATGTTTGAAAATAATTAAAGGACAACTAAGTGTAATAACTCATTGAAAAGGTGATTAATTGTTTGAAAAGTAGGATGCCTAGGCATAAAGGGGTATTTTGCACATGATGAATTATTTAATTTAAAGAAGAAAAAAGTGCTTTCTCGGAAAAAAAATCAATGAAAAAGAAAAAAATGCTTTTTTGAAAGCTATAAAAAGAGGTGTTGGGGGCTCATTTGCATATGTTGAAGATTTCTCATATTGTTATGTTGTTGGATTGAACCTACATGTTCTTCCATAATCTTTTGAGGATGAAAACCCTCATTGGATTTCTAGATTTAGATTTGAGAGATAATCCCTAGCTAGATTAAAGTGGCTCTAATTTATGAATCACCACTATTCTTTATTAGAGTTTCACTTTATTGTTTCATAATAGAGGTATTTGATGTTTTCTAAATAACTGATATTTTGGGACTACTTGTCAAACATTTGGCAGAGTTTGTTGATGAATCTTTGAAGGTAACTTGAAGAGTTAAGTTGTTAGGCTATACAACCTATGTTTCGATGTGGGGACTTATTGTTCATTTTTGTTTTGACTTGCAAGTATATTTCATTTTGTTTGTTGTGTTTTGAGTTGATGATAATAGTTCAAGATCATTATTAGAGAGTTGGGTATGCTAGAGTTTTGTTTTCTAGGTCATTGTACTTGTTCCAAACTTGTATGACTAGAGTTCATTTTCAAACTTTGAATATCTATCTTGTAAGGTGATTTGGTGTGGTTTGGGAGCTATTTAGGTGAAGATACATTAGTTTTTGGTCATGTTGGAGGGTTGGGCGTGATTTGGTGAGTTCACTAGATCATTTGTTGTTGTCCAAACTTGATGCAACATTATTTTCAATGTGTTGCAAACCTAACCTACAATATGTCCATCAATCATTAAAGTATATTGTTATTTTTGAGTTGGGTGGTTATTTCATGATTTGGGTACCTCTAGGGGTGTTTTCAACAATTATTTTTCATATCAGCACTTGTATCAACTTTGCAATTCTTATCAATAGTTATTTAGTGTTTATGATTCTTATGGACTAATCATGTAACCCTTCAAAATGTTATACCACCAAAGATTTATCTTTCTAAGCATTTACAATGTAACATTGGATGGCAGTACTACCAATGAGTTGATTTGGTTTATTTGTTGATACTTACCCTATTGAATAAGTGGCTTTATTGTAATAGCTCGCCATTGGATAAGTGGAAGAAGTGTTATATAATCTTTCCTACTGAATAATTGAATGTTCCCTTGTAATTCCCATTGAATAAGTGGATGGTTATTTCTTTCAATACTATTTGTGCACTCCACTAGATAAGTGGTGTTGGTTGGCTTGCCGCCTAGTGCCTTACTTTCGATTGATGACTTGGTTTAATTGTAATCTAAAACAACGTATTCTTTGACCTTGCCCATACTGGGAATTGGGTGATCAAAAAGTGGGAAGGAAATTGATTTGCATCTTTATTTCATTTGATAATATTTTTTTTAGAAAAAATTCTAGGGTGGTTATTTTAGGGAGCTTTAGATATGGTGACATCATGATTACAAACGAGGTGGGATGGTGTCATCAAGGTGTGGATGTGATGAAGTGAAGTGGAACAAGCTTGTGAAAAGAGTCATTTGAACTAGTTGAAGAAACTTGGAAAGATGGAAGTTTAGATGGATGAGAAAATTCTATAAGGGAAGATGTCGTCTTTGGGGTGAGAGGGTGGGATCCACCAACTGGTAAAACCTTATTTAGCCAATTTTGGAAGATAAATTGTGCTTGCAAGGAAATGCCTGCAAGTTGAAATTGTGATAAAACCATCAAGATGTGAAAATGAGCTAGTTCATGATGAAATGCCTGCAAGACTAGATGGGTATAGCTTTTCTGCAAAGTGAAAGATTCCAAGTGATTCGGACCACAACAAGCCAAATAGGAAAGTTCAAATGGATGATGCATTTATGCAAAAGGAACACAACCATTTTTCAATTTTCCACATTTACAAGGAATTCAGGTTGAACTACACCATGCAAAGGGGACATTGTAGGAACTTGGACTTGAATTGGATGGGAGGAAAAAACCCATAGGATCATAAATTTTATCCTTAAAGAAGTTTGCAAAACTTCAATAGATAATTGGGCTTGATTTTTCATGCTTTACCCAACTATGCTAATAAATTTTAACAAAAGATCACTGATGATTGACTTTCTTAGATCGGTTATAATCTTAGGAAAATGTGGCTAAGGTAGAAAAAGGGAAGGGAATCAAGCATAAGAGAAATGTAGATTTGAGTCCCAACATAAAGAATTTCCTTCAATCTCAAAATTGGTGTAACATGAGAAATAAAATGGATTTATATTTGAAGTTAGTCCCAAATTCAATCTAGTCATTTAGAGGCCAAAACAAAGAAAAACAAAGGAATAATAGAGACGCATACATGAAACAGTTACCTATGTTTGATCACTATCAATATAAGACGAAGAACAAACATACTTTTATCTAGTAATTGGACTAATCATGAATGCATGTTTTTTGCAAGAAAACAATCTTGTTCCCCAAAGTGACAAGACCAAGTGAAACACATAGAATATAAATTGTTACATGTGGAAAGAAATATAAAGAAACTTATTCCAAAAGGAAATTGCAATATGTATTAGCTAATATTGTTGCTCACAATGATAGCATCATCTTTTATATCATGATGTATGAGTGAAGTGGGATCCAAAAATATCTCTCTTATAAACAAAGATGTCATGCAATGATGGCAATTTGGATGTAGTCTTTGTATAATTCAACTTTCCTCTTCTTTTGAGGTCTATCATTATATGCTTCTTTTGTAATATGTCTCATTTTGATTTTCATTATGTAACTTAGTTTCTAGTGTAAGAATACTACCATACAATGCTCCATTGATGTTTATTTCTATGTATGCTTGCCTTGATTTTCATAACCTATGCCATATGATGTACAAGATGAAAGGGAATTTGCACTATTAGCGCCAAAATCATAGACAAATTATGATGCCAAATGGATACCAAATGTAAGGATATATAGGAAGTTTCCTACATTAACCATAGTACAAAATAATTCCACATTAAACCTATGAGGGAAGGTATTATAGTGGTATCACTAAACTATTTAAATATCAATAGCATTCTAACATAAACCACACATAACAAGAATAGAATCACATGAGAGAGAGGGGGGGGGAGAGAGGGAGAGAGAGATCAATGCTCTCAAAAAAGGAAGAAACCATTTAAGACGTAACCTTTTCCAATAGTGAGCAACTATTGTTGATATCCCTATGAAAGTGACCCAAGAATAAATGAGATTTGTGTCCCACTCGATGCTCCTCAAGTTCTCAACAAGCAACCAAAATCAAACTCCACTCTCAATGAGTATGTGCAAGATGATCAAGTGATTTGACGACTCCATCCCAAGCCTCATATTTATATGCAAGAGAGCAACAAGAAAGAGGAAACTTACAAGAAGCATCCTAGCCACCTTTGCCACCATTATTTAATGGCTCAAGCAATTTGCTCACCCCTTTTGTTAACAATTCACTCACTAAGGCTAATTCTAGTTCATTATGTTGTATAACATTCATTGAGGTGGAGAGGAAGTTCTAATGATTAAAGGAGAAAACTCATGGTTCCACTTAGAGAGAGGTTATACACTTTGTTGTTGACTTTGGTTGACTTCTAGGGGGCACAAGAGATTCTAAGAGTTTAATAAGAATTTTTCAACATGGAAGAAGAAGTTGAATTGCTAGTTATATTAATTCCATGCTACATAAGATCATGTGCAAGATTAATAGATCATCATTAGATTGCCATGAACATATGTTTTTTAATTAGATTTAGTTAGAAACAAGGGTTCTGACCCTTTACAAAGGTTTCCTAAAGGCTAGGTGAAATAGGCCTAATCAAGTCAGAAACAACAAAGAAACAACAAAACTAAGAGAAAGAGGAAAATTTGCAACCAAGTTGCCAAAAACAACTATAAACAAAAGATTGAGATAGGATTCCCAAGATCTGACTTAGATAATCCCAAGCCTAGAATGAGTTTTCCCCTCACCCAACACTTGAACATGATTTTGGGAAAATGAATTCGAAAGATCTTTCTTCCTCCTCACACCAATTGAAGATATATCTTCCAAACTCTTAGAAGCAAGGGGGAAAGGAGGAGAATCCCCCACAGAGTGCTCGTTAGCGCACAAAGAGGGAGCAATAAAATGATGAGGTGAAAGGTGACCTTCAACCACATGAGTAATATGGAGCTGGTTCGAAGTTAAGGGTAAATTAGATGGTGACATCAAGGTGAGAGTTTCCCTAAATAGGGTCTATAGGGCACCTCAAAGGTGCACTACATTCTAAGGACTCATCACCATTTTAAGAGGAGTCATCTAACGAAGAATTAAGAGCATGAATAATCAAGTGATATTCGTTAGCATTCTTCCACCAAGTAGCAATGCCCTTAGAATATGAGAGGACAATTTGTAGCCATGTGGCCAATGGAGAAGCAACTATGACATATGAAAGGGAGACCCTCATAATCAAGAGGTTGAGTCCAAGGACTATCCCCAACAATCATGAGCAAATGTTTCAAACACTTGCATGAACTACTATTATTTCCTAATCACCCACACTAGTTTCTTGTAATACTCCCACTATTGCAATGATGTAGATCATTTTTTTGTCTTACAATTAGCATCAAAATTAACCACATGGGGAACATTATGCAATTATATAAGGCATCTCAAGGTTTTGCACACTTATATCTATAAATGCTTATATTTTGTGCTCATCCATGATCTCCCCTTCATCCTCTATTTCCACCACACTCTTGATAGTATGGTGCAATTTTCTATTGTTTCACTTGTGGTTGCACAAATGATTTCATGACCTACTTTCCCCTTGCTTCATGTAAAGCTTGTGCCATTTTGAAGGTGGTGGTATCATGGGTTGATGTGGAAAAACTCACACTAATAATTAATAGTAACATAATTTAACTTCTACAATAGAAAGCAATTTAAAGTTTCATGGCTCTGGTGATATATAGTACAATCATATATGCATCAAGCAAGAGGGAATCATCTAGTAGTGACAAGCCAAGCTCTCACAAATAAACAATTTTTAGTTGTATGCCCCTCAATGGATGAATTTGTACACCACCAATGCTAAGTGAATGTTACATGCACAATCTACTCCATTTGTGTGACCATTTTCTCATCTGTTCTAGGTGCACCTTAGATCCATATGTTAGAGGTTTGCCCAATGCTTGTAGTCTTGGCATGGACATCTTTCTAATTAGGAGGTGTATACTAAACCAATGCTCACTGCATATGCATAGCAAGCTCACCAATGAACCACTCTATCTAAATTGTGGCATCTATTATTTGATTAGTCTATGATATCAATTCTCCAATGATTTTATTAAATATTTGTGCATCATTTCTCTTGATTGCTACTACATCACTTTTAACACTACAATATTGTGATGCATAATCCTAGGGTAGTTGAATTTTGATAGTAAATCCACCTTCAATTCTCCAATATTATTTTTAACACTATTAGGATCACAAGTACACCAATCTTGCACATGTCCACCTAAATTGATTGCAAACAACCTATGCATGTGGTCATCATCCACAACATTTTGTGTCATGTCCTCCAATGGCATGCCATGTCCTAATCTTTAGTGTACGTGAGTGCATTAACTAACACCAATTTGAACCAATATATTATGACCTAATTTTGGGCCATATTTGCTACTATGCCCCTTTTTGCCTATACCTCTTTATCTAATTATTGGATTGTCGGATCCTAATTTGCACTAGTTGAGTATGCATATATCCTAAACTAATATACTATTATATTAGATGCAACATCTAGATGAGAACGTTTCTGAACTCTCTGTTTGTGGGGTGATTTGTTAGTTTAGGGGTTTTTGGCCTAGCCTCCCTCAGCTGCACTCTTGGATCTACACTGAATGGGAGCCTCTAATTTTTGGTAAAGTCCATATTTTCCCAATGGCTAAGGGGTTTGTTGTACCCCAAAAATTAAAATTTTTGTTACACTTAGACATTTTGAAGAAATGTGTAAAAGTCTTGTCAAATCAGTCAAAAAGGTCAAAATTTGGGTGTGCATGTCTTGCATGAGGGGTTAAAATGCAAAATTTTCAATTTCTGACGATCTAGGTCTGCTAAGAGTAGCTTAACCTACAAAACCCAGATCTCAGTTTTTCATCCTTAAATTTTAGGAAAACTGCTATTTTTAGAAATTTTCTAATATTAGTAACATTTTCTGGGTTTCTTTGGAAATGGATACTGGCAAAATTTTCTAAAAATAGAAAGTTGGTCCGATAGAGTCCGAACTGATTTTGATTGGCTCAAAATGTGTCCGTATCAGGTTGGTGCAGTCAGAATCTTAAAATAATCAGTTTTGCCCTACTGGGTCTATTCTGCTTTTTCAGAAGCGTATCTGGAACTCCAAGGTCATCAATGGAGGTCATCCAACTGCCAGGCGTCAATTTCAGCACTTAAACTTCTAGTAGAAAGTGAAACAATGAACATGCACAAGGAACGAGGAAGAAAGTTGAAAAGTCATGAAAATTTTCTAACACTGCTGAGTTTGGGCGCCCCTATTGAAGAAAGGCGCCCACCTTTTTAGGGCATCAGATGAGTGAATTAGGGTTAGAACCTCCAATGGAAGTTGCTCAGTATTCAGTCAGCTTCGCGATGAATATCCCCGTCAGAGCATCCGGCAATCCAGTCTCCGACAAATTCGAGTCAAAGTGGAAGGTATAGAATGAAGATCTGAAACTCGAAGAAGAAGATAAATTGAATTTTTTTCTTAGTCTGGAGAAACTGGGCGCCCTAGGTGAAGAAAGGCGCCCAACTTTTCAAGGTTTCAAACAGATGAATTTGCAGTCAAGGTTATAACAAGATGTCTTCAGAATGCAACAGGATTTCTAGTGAGCTATCCAGCACGACAAACAGAGCTCACAGTCATTAGATTCAAGGGGCTGAACAGAGGGTCAGACGAGAGTTGAAAAGAGAAATCTGAAAGCAAAGGTGAAAAATGTGAAAAATAAACTAACTCTGGTGAAGTTGGGCGCCCCAGCTTGCCAGGGGCGCCCAAGCTTTTGAGGACCTAAAATCTTCCTTTTGACAAAAGTGTTTCCAGAAGACCCCTCCTGAAATCCTCTTAGCTTCACGATGAGCACAACCATCAGTCAATCCGACGCCCGAAACTTTAGATTCAGAGAAATCATCTGAAGAAGTTGAGCGCCCCTAGAAGGAAAAGCCTCCCATGAATTTGAAGGTCAAAACCAAGTTTTTAGCAGGAGGTGCCTCTAGAACATCCCTCTCAGTATCAGTCAGGCTTCACCGTGAACCACTCAGCTCGCCTGTCGGGTTGGTCTGTCAACGAGAAATCAGTGGCGAAGTGGCATGTCAAAATGGAGAAAAGTTGAAAATAGCAAAATTTTGACTAACACTGGTGAAAATAAGTGCCCCTCTTGAAGAAAGGCACCCAAAGTTTCATGCCTTAGAAGATTTTTAGAATTTTCAAAATTTCAAAATTTGAAAGAAGAGAAGGGTGGCGTCCAAG
This sequence comes from Sequoia sempervirens, assembly GCA_007258455.2. Taxonomy (NCBI): domain Eukaryota; kingdom Viridiplantae; phylum Streptophyta; class Pinopsida; order Cupressales; family Cupressaceae; genus Sequoia; species Sequoia sempervirens. The sequence continues at coordinate 126,177 of VDFB02007062.1, read as the reverse complement.
TTCAAGGGATTGAGATTTAGGGTTTTGAGATAAAAGCAAAAAGGAAAGCAAAACCTAAATCAAAACCTAAGTCTATTTAACACTTCTTTTCAATGTATTTTTCATTATTTTTGCAGGTAGCATCCAGAGGAGAAAGTTGGAGCAGCAAGTTTGAAGAATTTTTGTGATTCAAGAATCCATAGTTGCTGGTTTTACATTAGATTTTTCATACCAACAAGCATAAACCCTTGCTTTTTCATTCTTCTTGTTCCAGAAGATCAAAATTTTCAAGCAGAAGGCCAAGGCTTTCAATTTTTCAGTCATCTGGGTCTTTTTTCCTCAATCTTCTGAAGAATTTTTCAGGAACTTCATCAAGTTGCAGCAAGTGCTTTTATTTTGCATGTCAGTGAAAACCTCAGTGCATTCAAATTTCAACCATCTGGGCCCTTGCCAATCAGTCTTTTGAAGAAAACCCATATTGCAGCTTTTTTAAAGAAAGTTCAAAAACCTAAGGTTGGCTGCTTTTTTGATCAAACGTCAGGGTTTTGCAAATCTAATCAACTGGGTCCATTTCTATTCATGTTCTGAACAAAACCCAAATGCCAACTTTTTTTGGGAAAAATTGAAGAAATTAGGGTTTGCTGCTTTTTCAGGAAAAATTCAAAATTTTCAAAAACGGACGATCTGGGTTGTCTTGTATCGATATTCTGAACAAAACCCATATCTCAGAAAAATTTCTCAAAAATTCGTCCGTTGGAGCACAAAAATCAGCATTCTAAAAATAGAAATTGTTCAAGACTTGTTTGAACCAAGGCGAGTTTACAATCATTCTTCGAAGTTTTCTGAAATGGAGTACACTCTAATAATGTTTTCAAGTCCGAATCCTTTTCACAATTATATCAAAACTGAGAGCACTTGCATCATGTCGCTCTGTTCGATCTACATGCCTTGGAGAGAGCAGCAACACTTCAATCAAGAACCTAGGACATTCGACTCCTCGCAAAGAGCGTCTATTCCTATATCAGTTCAGAGCCTTGAGTTCGTAATCGCTTGCATTAAGCATTACAAACCGGCTACTAGGGAGATCCAGTCAACAGACGGTAGATTGATTTGCAGTCTAAAGCCTGATATGGTTGAAAGATGTTTTTCCATTCCCCCATGGCTTGAAAGCGTAACTCTTTCAAGGGATGAATGTGAAAAGATGTGGAATATGCATAAAGATAAATATAGCAAGAAGATTGCACAAAGATGGATGAAAGAAAAACATAAGACATTGCCCAAGAATGTCGGGCGAGGAGAGTTCAAGGACGAGGTTGCCATCATCATCACTTTGCTCAACAAGGTCACTGGCTCAGAAGACGCCACCAAGTTCCAACCTTGGATGTTTTATGCCATACCTCACATTATGAAGAAGACCGAGTTTTATGATTGGCCTACTTTGATTAGTGACTGCCTACATCAACAAATAACAGAATACTTTCAGTTTCATGTATTCCACATGGTGTCATATCTAGTCTACTTGGTGGCCTATCAAGGTCAATTCAGAGGATTGAACACCGAGGGATCATTGAGCGTTCAACACATATATAACTATTATCCCCAGTTGGAATTCACAAAGTCGTTGCACCACTACAAAAGGGTGAACGAGGCATTCTTGATGTACACAGTGCGTGACTTAGACAATGAATTGCACGTCCGCATCTCTTCAGTTGCCAGGGCAGCAATGGCGGAATGGGCAGATTGGTTTATACAGTTTCCTACCTTTACCTATCTGGGGTCTATGGTTATTCAGGTGCCGCTTATGTTGCCAAGGTATCCGTCCGATGAGATCATCTTCATGGAATTCTTGAGGCAAGCTCACGGTGTCCACACAGTCTTGAGAAATAGAAAGAAACCCTCTCTTCACTTTCCATTAGGGTTGGGTATTTATACATGCAGGACTGCTGCAAATGCCAGGATAATTGGAGAAGAGTTAGATAAATTCGGCCTCAAATCCTACAGCGAGAGGCGATCATTTGATCCTCATGGTGTCTACGCTGGCCGATTGGAGAAGAACTATAATCACATACCCGCACTTGAAGATTTTTGGGCTAACTGTGCAGATGAGTTTGAAGTGCGAAGGCGTAGTTACAGCAGGCTAACTCTCCATCAGATGAAAGACTGTTTAAATGAAGATATAGAAGGGCTCTCTGATGATGATGAAGATGTGCTTCTACCGATGTACACTCAAAAACAAATCGAGGATCAACCTCTTCCACAAGTTAATTGGGTAAACAAGGAATCTCTCAGTTGAAGATAGAACAAGACAAGTCATTGAGCATAGTAAGGTTTTCTTAGTGCTTAAAAGGAAGAACTCTATTCCAGTAGCAGAGCTGCCAAGGATAATTCCCTCTTCTTCCACAACACAGTAGAAAGGAAAGGGTAAAAGTCAGTTTCAAGATGGCGTCAAAGGTTTTAGATCAAATAAAAATGTAAAAAGAAGGTTGGATTTCTTAGGCATAGTCATACAGGAACAACCTACAGTTGATTCAGAAGTTCTTCCTGGCGAGCCCATACCTCAGAATGAAGCAGAGGAGCCACCTTCAACACATGTTTCTGTACCTTTGACATGTGCTTCACCAATTCACATTGATCTTGATATTGAAGATGATGAAGAGATTGTAGCAGTACTTCCTGAGGAAGTTAGTAAAGATACTACTGTGTCTTGGCTTGAGAACTCCTTAGGAAGGGTTAGGAGAAGGCCTTCATATCAAGTGAGTGTTGATGATCTCGATAACATCTATCAGGAACCTCCTAAAAAGAAGGCAAAGAAGCAAGTTCATTTTGATAGGAATCCTGATAACGAGATAGTCATAGAGACTGCACTACCCCCAGAAGATAAGAATAGGGATGAGGTAAACATGGATGATTTTGTCATGGTCAAGGCCAATCTCGGTAGAAATACCAGACATGCAGATTTGAGTCTCTTAAAAGTTGTATCTGAAAACCTTCATGAAAGAGTGCTTAAAGATGGAGAAGACAAGGCAACCCTCAAGGCTGAAAATCAGCAGCTTAGGCTTTTCATTTCTAACCTTGTTCGTGGTTCTTCACAAGCAACCCAGTTGCTGCCCTAGATCTTGGAGACACCAGCTGATCACCATCAGTTAAGACAGCTGGTCATATGTGGGAAAGAGACTCAGGAGTGGATCGAGAGCTTCATTGTCAGAGGAAAGGAGATCTTGGCTCGGATGTTCCAGTTGAGAGAAAACGCTCATGAACTTCGTCAAGGCATCCAAGGATTTGAACAAACACTGGCTGAAGTAAAACCTAGGCATGAGATTATCATTGCTGATTTAGACATAGCCTACGGTTCAGCAGTTTCAAAGGAGCACAAAAGACAAATCTTTGCTTGGAGAGAGCGCCACGTTTTCAAAGTTAAAACTTATGAGAGGATATCTGAAGAATTCATCACCTACAGACAAAGGGTGGTTAAAGCTCTTCTTTTCATCAGCGAATTCGTCATAGAGATCCCCTCTCAGTACAGCCTTGAAGATGGTTCTTACGTCGGGCTTGAGGAAGTGCAAAATCAGTTCCAGAATGTTGTTCATAGTTGCAGTCCAGTTGGCGGATGGATAGGCCATATTTTGATGTCAGCAAAGTTCGATAAAGCGGCCAATGAGGTTGAAGATTTCCTGAGATCTATTGCAGATGCTGAAGATATTCTTGAAAAGCGGTGTTTTGCTGTTGATGGCATAGATGCACCGAACCGGGACACAATCTCTAACTTCCTAGCGGATGTGATCGAGCTTTAAAGCAGCTTTCTTCTAGAAGCTTTCTTTCCCGCTTTCTTTCTATTCTTGGAATAATCCTTATCCATTCTTTGAGGATAGAAAGAAGATAAGATGTAATAGTTGGCGTTTCCCGCTTTTTTCTGCTTTCTAGGGTTTTAGATGCTATCTTCTTTCTAGATTTAGTAATAAAGCTTGCTTGCTGAGCAAGCCCTAGATTGTGAAAGCAAGGAGATTTTAGGGTTCCCTACTCCTCTGCTTCTCTATAAATAAGAGCCTTTGCTCATTTAGTTTCTTTAACGGTTATTGTCATAGCAAATTGCGAGCCTGAAATTGCAGCAAGTTGTTATTCAGTTTTAGTTCACTTAGTTAAACCGTGCTAGTGAGAACAAAACGCTGAGCCTATTGTGCCTTCTATTTGTTGCTCAAGTATTGTTCATTTGTGTTGTGATAAGCAAATTGTTGAGCCTCTTTAGCCAACAAGGAGTTAGTGAGATTGTTGTTTTCTATTGTGTTAAGAATAAGTTTGCAAGCCTCCTTAGCTGCAATTTCTTGTTCAAGGCATGTTAGAAGTAAGCTTTGTTTCAGAGATTTGAGTAATAAAATCATGAACCTCTTTTGCCTTGGTCCAAAATCTCAGATTTCCGTTATCTATGTTCTACTTTTATGATCTTTATTTCAGCTTGCAGTGAAGTGTGTAGGTGTTTGTTGAAAGAGAGATTATTGAAGTATTTTTGTCAGAGAATCTACCTTGTTAATTTCTAACTTCTCTTGCTCTGCTATTACTTGAGAGGTTAGGAACATCTTTAGTTTAAGTTAGTCGTAGTTGAACTTCTTATCAGAAAATCTCAGCTGCGGCGTTTGTGTTTAAAAAACCTTGTGCTCTAAGCTGATAAAAAAGATAGGCAACTTAGTTTTAGTTTACTTTCTTTCAAACACCATCGGCAAGAGGGAGCTTCCCCTCCTAATTTGAGAAGCAGTTTATCTATGCATAGCTGTTCGTTTTCAAATCCGCATTCCAGAGGTGCGAATTTAAACGCCAATAGGGTTTTTTGTTGCTAAGTTTGACAATGCTTAGGATAGAAACATAATTTTATGTGACAATTTTTTTAGCTGGGAGGACAAATTTTTGTTGATGATTAAGCCTTGACATTCCAATTTCAATCCTACCTCTGAAACTTTCAACAAGATCCTGATTTGGGTTCGAATGCCAAATCTTCCCCTCCACTTATGGACTAACCCTCTTTTGGAGGAAATGGGTGATGCCCTTGGTGATTTTTTGCTAGTGGATGATGAATCCTTTGACATTTTTCATTCCACCTTTGCCCACATATTGGTTGAAATGGATGTTTCAAAATGACTACCTACTGAGATTTTACTTAAATCTCCTAAGGGTTCTTGGGTCCAATCTTTGGACTATGAAGGGATTCCCTTCCATTGTAGAAGATGTTTTGAAACAGGTCATGCTGCTGCCCAATGAAGATTTGAGAAAAAATCAATGAAGGCTACATGGTGGAAAGGTACTTCTCAACAACATTATACGGTTGAGAAGAAATTTGAACAACTTAGGAGTTTTTTTGAGGTGGTTGCATCAAAATCACAGGGTCTTGGGGCATCCCCTCCAGATGTCTCAAATGGTGGCGCTACTAATGCAGAACAAGATTTTCATGTTCAAACTCCTAAAGAGCAAGAGAATGGGTCTCAGGCTACCATTTATGGTGGCTTTTCTAAAAAGTCTATGCCTACACAAAGGAATAATGATGAAATCATCGAAACAGTGGCTGCAAGTTTAGGTATTCATCTTTAGGAAAATTGTGTGCTAGCTTGGCATGAAAAGGAAATGCAAGTGGAAGAAGGTTGGATTACTGTTAAGGGCAAGAAAACAAAATTCTCTAGGCCTTCTTTTGACATGACTCTTCGTTCCCACAAGAGCAGTTCTAAATGTAAATCTTGATGAGTCTTGTTTGGGGGTTGGTTTTTGGCTGGCTGCACGTTGTTCTTGTTGCAGCTTCGTTTTTTATTGTAAAAGGTTTCGGGTCCCTTCAAAACCTGTTTTTACCTTAATCAAAAACATCTACTTGCCCCTTAATTTTTTCTTTTACTCTACATACTTCCTCCCTAAACTACTTAGAATATGCTCATATAACCCTTGTGTAGGATAAAAAAATGTCTCCACTAAGGGTTTTAGGACCTAGGGCAACAAGCTTTCTATGCTCCACATTCAAGGATGTCCTAGAGATATCAATCAAATGATGAAAATGGGAGAAAGAGATCTGCTAAGGGACTGTCCTAGGGTATGCTTAGAGATTAATTAAGGCTAAATGAGGGGTTCATCAGCAAGTAATGACTTGGAAAGACAAATGAAATGCAAGTTGTAATGTCTAAACCTAGTGATGCATGAAACTTAAATAAAATGACCTATAAATGCAAATAAATCAAAACAACAAACTGGAAAAGTATAGAGGAATACTTGGAAACCTGAGAGAGCTTGAATGGAGACCTAAAATGTTGAATAACATGAAATTTAGGCTTACTAGGACTCATTTGTAATCTGGGAAAATCGGTCCCAGATCTAGGTTTCTATATAGGAACAGGTTTTTGGCAAAAGGGTATCCAAAACTACAAAAATCTAAAAAATTGACCTAAATTGGGACTCATTCGCCAAAACTAGCAAATGAGTCCAGTTAGGGTTTTCTGGAGCTTTAAAATCTGAATATGGTCTTCAAGGTCTGCTCTTTCTGTTCCTCTTTGTTTTTAGATCCAAAACCCTGATTTCAGACCTGTAGATGAATTTTTAGTGAAGATTACGACCTTGCAAACAGGGAGACAACTCCAACAACTTTCTCCAAGCTTGTAACCTAATTTTCAATGATCCTTCAACTCTTCAAAGCACCTGGATCTACAATTACACAAAGATAGAAAAAGTGTTGATTGTTATGGAATAGGGATTTGTCTTGGTCAAACCCCTTGTAGGTAATTAAACCAAATGATGAGATAATGAAATGAAGGCATGAAACATTAAACAAAGAGCATGAATCATGGACAATAATACTTTGAATGATGTCTTGTAAATCTGCAACTCAACATGAAATGGCCATGAAGGATGTAGATTTTGATCTTGACAATAAGTGTAAAACAATGCTTGATCTTGGATCTTCAATGCTACATCACAACACTAGCTCAAAAACATACTTGATACTTGATATCCTTGACATGATGATGGATCTTGAATTGTTGCAACAATTGATGAAGAAATCTTCCCTTGATCTTGAATGCTCTCTTGATGATCTTGTGAAGTCTTGGAATGCCTAACTCTTGAGTGCTTGACTTGATATCATGAATTCATAATGAAATAATGATTTGAGACCTTGTTTATATAGGCAATCCATCCAAATGACTGTTTATTAGATCCCAAAGGCCGACATAGAAGAAATTTGAATTTAAAAACCTTAAAAAATAGGCCTAATGGGACTCATTCGCCACCTATGGCATATCGGTCCCACCTAGATGGGACTCATACACCCAAGGTGGTGTATGGGCCCCACAGGGCCTATTTTGATTACTAAAGTGTTGGGGAGTGTGTTTAGATGTTGATCTTGTCAAGTTTTTGGTTGAAATATGCCTTGGGATGCACAATATATGGTCTTAGGGGCCTATTAAAGATGATATTAAGGTTATAAATGCAAGAGGGCTCAAAACCCAATGTGAAAGTGTAAATAAATACAATTTACAACATTAAATTAATGGAAAAATTGGGTCTATTTAGCTCAAAAAGGCCTTAAATCCTTGTGAATGTGTACAACACATTACAACATTTAGATTAGGTTCACTTAGTTTACAAGCCTCCTAAATTTAATGTGAAGGTGTAAATAAATACACTTTACAACACTAAATTAAGGAAAAGTTAGGTTTATTTAGTTTTAAGAAGGCCCAAAACTTAATGTGGATGAATAAAACTCATCACGACACTAGATCAAGGCAATACCAAGTCCAATTTATCATTAATTATTCCCAAGTCAAGCAAGGAAAAGGCGTACTTTTTTTGTTGCCACACCTTGTACATTAACACTTTCACTAAATTCCATCATCTGCAAAAATAGATCAACGTAGGTAGTGGCTTTGAAATAAAGCTCAACTCATCCCCTTTTGAAACTCATCCCCTTTTGAATGATGTATGTTATACCTCAACAATCTTGATGAAAAACTCTAATTTACCTCCAATTCTAATCAACATTATAACCTTTATTGAACACATCAATGTGTTACCTTCTTTACATGCATCATGCCTTCCTAAATCTTTTTGCCTCTAATATAACAATTGTAATCTTGCATCTCTAAACATGCCTTCCTTTAATGTCTATTCTTGAATTGCTTGCCTCCATGGTTATGTTTCATCTCCCTTCGTGCACAAATTGACTAAATCCTTCACCATTCACCTTAACATGTAGTATGCAACTAGTCCATAATGAGGGTCTTGGTACACTTTTCAATCAATAACATCTTGATCTAGAAAGAAATTTGCATAGAATTGGGTTAGGAATTGATGGAGCACCTCCTCCATTGAACTAGATAGGTGGACAAGGTGAATTGAAGATTGTAGTTTTTGATGACACATGTCGACATCGTGTGTAGGAGTTGTAGTCTAGCAATTTTCTTTGTTGTCTAATTTGTTTGCATTTGATATTTAGTCACTAATTACTTTACTAAACTAAATGCCAAACAAAGATATGATTTGAAAACTCAATCTATGACTCCATACAACAAATTATATAGCTCATTTTCACCCTTCCCTTATTCTTGCACCAATAGTTATCTTTGTGTGTATTAAATCCTCAACCTTTCATGTGAACCACCTTTGGATTTGATCACGTCACTAGTATGACCACTTCATAATGCACGTGTAAGTGAGTTTTGGTAATGAAATGAAAATGTTAGCCAGCTCATTATGCATGCAAATGAACTTCTCTAAACACTTGAGTCAACTCACAACTCCATAGTTCTCATTGATGCACACTTGAACAATTCACCCTTTGAATGACCTACATGACTATTAGGTATGTAGATGTAAGTTAGACACAAAACACTCATGCTCAAGAAATAGCCGAACGATAGAGGTGGTAGCTTCAACCTTTGAATGACCTACACAACTATTAGATATGTAGATGTAAGTTGGACCAAAAAACACTCGTGCACAAGAAATAGTTGAACGATAAAATTGGAAAAGGCTTCTTATTCATTCATATCTTTCGATGTTAAATCATGGAGCTAATATAGATGCATTGCTCCAACATCAACTTAATCTATATTAAGACTTCTTTTATATGATTTTATTGATAGTACATGCTTCACCTAAAAGCTATTATCCTTCTTACCTACAATCATAGAATACATGGTGCACTCAAAATACATTCTAGATATCTAATCCCTATCTATGAATTTGTGTAAATATAGTGCATGTATATCCTAGTCTATCATTGGTACAACTTACAAAATGGTACAACTTACAAAATATGAAATACAAAGTATTTTTAGCACAACACTAAGGATCTCCACACAAAGTGGGGTAGAATAAGAGGGGAACATGTAAGAATATACACATTTCACCTCTAAAACTATTTAAATTTCATCTCTTTTAAATGTATATATGTATGTGTATGTACATGTATATATGTATATGTACACACACAAGGAGCAAGATTTGATAACTTTAATTAAATGCACTCTAGTGAATTTAGAATATCTCTCTCTCTCTCTCTCTATATATATATATATATAATACTTTCAATAAAGGTGTGCTAAGGTCTTGGCCTTGGCATCTTTATTCTACCTTAAAGATAAACATTGAAAGGAAAAAAAAAAAATTAAACTAGCACTACATTAATAAATGTGGAAACCTTATGAAAGACAATACTCCAATCTTTTGGTCAAAGTCAGATATCCATATAAGCACAATGGTTTTATGAATAAATTTTAACACCAAAATTTGTACAAAGTTATGAAAAGCTCGCTTATTATATACTCACACAAACAAATACTAATGTTCTATTGAGATTGACATGCATTCTAGTGTAAATAATAGGGTGCAAAATTTATAACTTTAATATAAATACACTATGGTGAATTTAGAAGCTATATAGAAATTCTAATATGTAAAAAATATGGCTCTAGGAAAATTCATCACTAGCAATTTACCGATGGAAAATTCATCGCCAACAATTCACCGTGGGAAAATTCACCGTCATGAAAAAATTCATCGTGGGAAAATTCACCGTGATGAAAAATTCACCGCCAAGTAAAATTCACCGCCAACAATTCACCGAGGCGGAAAATTAACCGCCATTAATGTTTTTTAATTTTAATTTTTCTTTGCAAAAGAATAATTTGATTTATGATAATAAAAAATTAATCGCATTAATTTAGAGAATTAGAGAATTTGATTTATGATAATAAAAGTGAAAATTACTTTTTAAGAAAAAAATTCAAAGTTAATTTTCCACTTTGATGAAAAAAAGATACAAATGAAAATAAAAATTACCATGAAGCAAATCTAACACAAAAATAAATCAATTTTTAATATATTAAAAATGCAAATGAAAATAAAAATTACTATGAAGCAAATCTAACACAAAAATAAATCAATTTTTAATATATTAAAAATGCAAATGAAAATAAAAATTACTATGAAGCAAATCTAACAAAAAAATAAATCAATTTTAATATATTATCATAAAAAAATTCATATCAAAATAAACATAAAAAATATTTAAAAAATAAAATTGTAACCAAGGGAAAATTATTTTTTAAGAAAAAAATTCAAAGTTTACAAAATATATATTAAAAAACATTAATGCAGTTAATTTTTCACTTTGGTGAAAAAAAATGCAAATGAAAATAAAAATTACTATGAAGCAAATCTAACACAAAAATAAATCAATTTTTAATACATTGTCATAAAAAAATTCATATCAAAATAAACATAAAAAATATTAAAAAAATAAAATTGTCAATAAATGGTAACGTTGGTGAAAATTATTTTTTAACAAAAAAATTTAAAGTTTACAAAATATATATTAAAAAATATTATTGCAGTTAATTTTCCACTTCGGTGAATTGTTGGCGGTGAATTTAGCTTGGTGGTGAATTTATCATGGCAGTCAATTTTCCCACGGTGAATTTGTCATGGCGGTGAATTTTCTCACAAGGGTGAATTTTCCATCGGTGAATTGCTGGGGGTGAATTTGCCATATGCAAAAAAATATATATATTAAAATAATGGAACACACTTTCAATAAAAGTGTGCTAAGGCCTTGAAACCTTGACATTTTATTCTACATTAAAGATAAAAAATGAAAGAAAAAGAAAAAACATTAAACTAGCACTATATTAATAAATTGAAAGGTGTGCTAAGGCCTTGAAACCTTGGCATCTTTATTCTACATTAAAGATAAAAAATGAAAGAAAAAGAAAAAACATTAAACTAGCACTATATTAATAAATGTGGGAACCTTATGAAACACAATACTTCAATCTTTTGGTGAAGTCAGATATAAATACAAGCACAATAGTTTTATGAATAAATTATAACACCAAAATTTGTACAAAGTTCTGAAAAACTCGCTTATTGGCTTCATGCTTACGCACATCCATAACAAAATTTGATCTCACTCGCATACCTATTATCGTGACTTTAAATCCCATCTCATATATTTCATTTATTCTTTAATACCTCGAGGCAAATGACTTGGATGCACTCCTGGGGTTCAACATAATCGAGTTCACTTTTGGTTGAATACCTTGGCCTTGACAAACTGAATTGAATATCATGACAAAACAGACTCTTTCACAAACTTTCGACCTCCAGACCTGCAAATTTGAAAACACAAACGCAATCTCATTAAAAATTCGAACTATCCACACAAAGATGAAAAATAAATAAATGAATACTCACGCGTATTCAAGATGTATATTCAGGAAGCGTGGATTTTTCTGATTTTGTGACAATGCAATAGAACCTTCAATAACTTGATCTTGCTTCACTTCTATAGGATCATAAATGTAGAGCACGGTCTGCAAAATAAAATAAAATAAAATAAATTTTGAGCACTCTGAAAACAAATCTTCCGACTCCAATTGAATAAAACAAAATACACACAACAGATGCTCTCTTCTGAAAAATTCAAATCTGATTTTCAGGCACCAGAGTTAACTTGTCTAATCTATAATCTCCACAAGTACATGAGCAATTATAAAATGTCATTGCAATGCACTTTGATGATATTTACTCAAACCTATTAAGTTAGGCCCTAGCATGCAGGCAGCTAAAAAAAATTGTTCAGAAAACCACCACTAACACCCCCATTGTTGAAAATAGAGAATCTAAAAGAACAAGTGTTGAGAAGAATAGTGTCAGAATCAGAGATGAGAAACAAAACAGTTCCAATGCCAAAGATCATCATACTGCCGGCACTAAAATAAAGTTAGCCCCAATTCTTGACAAGTATTTTACATCTCCCATGATGTAATTAGATCAGTGCTGAAACTAACTCAATATGAAAAATTAGAAAAAATAAAATGTACTTGTAAGTAATTACACTTGCTGAAACCTGTTTATGGTTGGGTGAAAGAAGCAATAAGAGCATGTACAAGGGCATTGCTTGTGGTACAGATTGAAGAAGTTAAATATGCCCAGAAAAGGTCAACCGCCTTGTTCAATGAGTCCATTTTCTTGACCCGACTTATAGTGTCCTCTCACAATTTAGCTTGGAAGTAGAGGTGTAAGAGGAGCCAAGCTATTTCATTGGAAGATCTCCCCCATTAAAGTCTAAAATGTTCAAGATTTTTCTAACTAGGAAGAAAGGTTGATGAAAATGGCGCACTTATTTCTAATTATTGATTGTTGCCCTATTGCAAATTTTTTTTTTTTGGATAAAGACATTTTTTATATGAAGAATTAAAAGGTACATTTAACAAAAATGAACAGACCATGTCCATGGCATTGGTAGGGGATTACACTTACCAAATTGCAATAGGACAACCACTTTTGTGTCTCTACTGTTCATATTAATTGTTTGTCAACATCAAGTAGTTATAAGCGTCGGTTGGTCGACACTTGTGTAGCTCTTGGCAACTATCGAGTCCTTTAAATAGATTGTGTATCATCAAGGGAAAGAGTATGATCTAGTCAGATCGACTTTGATACTTGGCTGACCATCTCTTGTCTTCTTTCATAATTTCATGTGTGAATAAAGATATATTTTACTCATGTCTCTGCTATGTGTTGTCATCTCTATTATTAATTCATGTATTTATTTTGTCAGATAGTAGTAAACATGAAGCATGCAAGAAACTTCACACTTGTCAACTCCCATCTTGTCATAGACATGGCAACAAGGTGGTGAAACCAATCAACCGTTGTGCCTTGCAATGCCTCCACAAACATGCAAATTGCAACTTCTTCATGTGCTACACTCAAAATACCACATGTGATGGTGAAGGTTGAATTATGCTCATCAAGATGTTGCTTTGTCACTAGAGAACTTGAGAAAAATATTCCTTGATTCATGAGAAGCTCATGATCTGTCTTAATGCCAATGGATCAATCTGATTTCCCTATAGGGTCAATGGACATTCACTGTTCAAAAAATCAGACTGCTGCCCCTTCATATCAGACCTGGTATATTCTCAAAATTTGCTTGTTTTATGTTGCCTTATGGTTCAGTGAAGCAAGGACTGAATTATATTGTAATAAGTTTGCATTTAAGTAGCTCATGACATATTTTCCATGCATCTGATAATCATTGTAATGCTGATTTGGTAGTACCAATCAGCCTTCTACTTCTCAGTTTTATTGTACTTCATTCCTGCTAAATAAGTGGTCGAGTTGCTTTACTTGTTACCCGTTGAATAAGTGGTTGAGTTGTTTTACTTTTCTTGTTACCTGCTGAAAAGTGGAAGTGGTTGGCTATGCTGCCAAGTTCATTGCTTTACTTTACTTTTTTGTGGCCCGCTGAAAAGTGGAAGTCGCTGGCTATGCTGCCAAGTATTTCCTTTCTCTATTGGATGGCTTGCCGCCAATAGTTTACTTGTACTTCCAACATTGAAATTATTTTCAGATTCCCTTGCACCGTATGCTCACTTTGCCCATTTTGGGATCTGGGTGATCAAAAAACGAAGGGTTGCTTTTAGTTTGCTGCTTATTACATTGGGCTAACGTGAACGGGTGAAAGTTTATGTGAGAAAATTTGAAAAAAACTAAGGGGAATATTTCAGAACCACATCATATTAAACATATTTTAAATGTTACAACTTGATATTATCAGCAATCCACTTTGGATTTGAGGGTAAAGGTGTAATAGGACTACACGATATCCATCAATCTCTTAAATATAATAACCTTGACATGGAAATTATTATATGAACAAAGAAAGGATATTAGAGCTATATTGAACTGCTTTATGATAGCATACTAAATGAAAGGCAAATATTGTTTAATTTGATAATATTGTTAAGACTTAGTTAAGAGATAAACCCTATGTAACCATAATATACAACATTTCATGATACCTTACTGTTGACCATTGAGGTCATATTTAGTATAAATGGCAAGTATGAATAAATTATCCAATTTATAAACTAAATTAATATAAGAATATGAGGTTGCACCATAGGGTAAAGGAAATTGGAAGATTAAGAATATTATTAGTAAAATTATTATTGGGTTTATATTTTCATATGTTGGTCCAATGGACATAATGTTGCCAACATTCTTAAGTATGATTCTGACATTGATTATAACTTAAAACAAGCTCATACATACTATTGCATATCCTTCAAAGATATTTATTGACTTCTTGAGTATAAGTACCTCAATATTGAACCTATTAAATGAGTTTCAACTAGAAATGCTTTCCTATGGGTTTGTGTGAACCAAGGTAATTTTGTGTTCAACAATAAGCCTAGCCCCTATGTTGATATAACCAAACCTCGGGATGTTCAAGTTGGATTAAGAATAATAATGGTAGTGAGGTTCAATCTTAACATACTTGGATGGACGCGTTGTGGTATAGGTTCTCTAAATTGGGAATCGAAGCGTAGGTATCCTTGAGAGACCTTGTAAGGAGAACTGCATGCGACTTTGATCTGTTTGGAAACAAGTACATAGGTGATCCTTGGGCAGAGGATGTCCCTGTGACCTCAAGTCCTTAGGGGGAGGTTTTAGGGGGGATAACACCAAGGGTTGGGGTTGTTCCTAATTGGTTAGACCTTCTCTCTTCAGTAGGCGTCAATTTGAGGCTAAAATGGATACCAAATGGGTAACGATTAAATTAAGGAAATTTAGTAACGTATATTTAATACATAATATGCTTTGTTAATAAATGATAGCATCGGTCAAATATGGAGGACGATTGCTGCAAGCACCATCGTCATTCATATCTGATTGAGTTTATCTTTATTTTTCTGGAAATCATATCAAACGAATTTATGAGTATAAAATCCGAATTATATTTGATGTTATATTCTAAATCGGAATTTATATTCTTAATCGCCATCTAGTATATGTGTTATACTAACGGATCATTAACTGTGTTATCTTAAACCCGCGCTCTAAAGAACACGTCCCATGAGTGGACGTGTCTCCACTTGTGGAGACACGTCCTCTCATGAGACGTGTCTCTTAGAGGCAGGGTTTCCTCTCATACTTATGGTGAATCCTTCCTTGATATGCAAACATAGAAATCGGATAATGTTCTGTATTCAGCACATTGAATATCAACAAATCTGGAAGTTGAAAACTGTGTCTTAGGATTTTGGTAGAATTCTGGAATCTGAGAATACATATAGAACCCTTAGCCTCTATTCTCAAGCAATAGATTTGTTTACAATTACATGGTATGAAAGTCACGTTGTGCAAATCCCAAACAAATCTAATATCAGTTTGCTCCACAAAATTCGTATTTTCTAAAAATCGAATTTACTCACATTCTTCATAATGTCAAGTGTGATCAGATTTGAAGATCGCCTTGTAGGAGCAGACAATTTCACATCATGGAAATTTAGAATCATGATGATCCTTAAGGAACACAAGCTAGACTCACTTGTGAGAGAAAATTTGGAGGAACCTAAGTCTGAACCTGAGAAACTCAATGGGTAGAAAACAATGAAAAGGCCATGAAAATCCTTGTAGATGCAGTTAGGGATCACATAGTGCCCATCCTAGCTAAACATGAATCTGCCTACCTCATGTTCAAATCTCTTGAGAGTACCTATGAGATCAACAACACCTGTAGGACTCTTGCTTTGAAAAGGAAAATCAACAATGTTCAAATAAACAAAGGAGAGTCCATTAATGCATACTTCATGAGGATTATTGAACTGAGGGATCAATTATCCACCATTGGATATCAGATTGACAGCAAAGAGTTAACTCTAATTGCTCTAGGAGGTCTTCCAAACTCTTGGGAGTCTTTTGTTCAAGGTGTAAGTGCAAGATCTAAACTCCCTAAGTTTGATAGGCTAAGATATGACTGTCTTCAAGAAGAATCCAGACTCTCCTCTAAAGAGAATAAACAAAAGAACATAGATGAAGACATTCTTGCACTCAACTCAACATTTAATAAATAGAGTAAGAAAAAATCCTTCAAGAAAGGGTCTTCCAAAAGAAAGAGAAATTCCAATGGAAAGGGTCCTCATAAGAAGAAAGATATCTCTCAAGTACAATGCTTTAGATGTGATCAATATGGTCACTATGCAATGAAGTGCCCTGATAGGACAAAACAACAAACTTCCTTTGCTAAAGTAGGAAAGTCAAATTCAGATCATGAACCTGAGAACTTTGTGTTCTATTCAGCCCTATCTAGTCAAGTATCCAACCACACTCTCAACTGGGTGATTGACAGTGGTGCCTCTAGACATATCACAGGATTCAGAGAACACTTAGATACTTTGACCGAAAGGATTGATGAAGAAGTAACCATCGGGGATGATTCAGCACACCCTGTAAGAGGGGTTGGAACTTGCTCCATCAAGTTGAAATCTGGGCTTTCTCTTCAACTCACTGAAGTCTTGTTTGTACCTGGAATAAAGAGGAATCTTATATCCATCTCTGCCCTTGAAGACAATGGTTATAGAGTTACCTTTATAGAGGGAAAAATTCTTTCTTGGCCTAAAAACTCAACTATCAAGAAAGCCCTAACCATAGGCGTAAGACAAGGGTACTTTTATAAACTATGCACTGAAGTTAATCAAGCCCTTACCCTTGACACCTTTGATTCAAATGAGATTTGGCATAGAAGATTAGGTCACCTTCATTTCCGTGCCCTACCCTCTGTGGAAAAACTTGTAACAGGCTTACCTAAGTTAAAACCATCTCATGAAGGAACTTGCAAAGGTTGTGCCTTAGGGAAGAATTCAAAGGGATCCTTTCCCTCTAGTTTGAGCAAAACTCTTAATGTGTTAGAACTGGTTCACTCAGACTTATGTGGACCCATGTCTGTACCCTCTAAGGCAGGATTTCTTTACTATGTCATATTTGTAGATGACTTCTCTAGGAAAACTTGGATCTATTTCCTTAAGTGTAAAGAATCAATAGAAATCCTCAAAAGGTTCAAAGAGTTCAAAGCCCTTTCTGAAAATTTCTCCGGAAAGAAAATAAAAACCTTCAGGACAGACAATGGGAAAGAATACACCTCTGAGATTCTTAAGGAATTTTGCCTAGAAGCTGGAATTAAGAGGGAGTTCACAGTTGCCTACAATCCCCAACAAAATGGGGTTGCTGAAAGGAAAAACAGAACCATTGTAGAAGCTGCTAAAGCAATGCTACTTGACCAAAACATTGATACTTCTTTCTGGGAAGAAGCATCTAGGACTGCTGTCTATATTCAAAATAGATGTCCTCATTCCCATCTTGATAACAAAACTCCTGAAGAAGCCTTTACCGGCGTGAAACCTGACATCAGTCATTTTAGGATCTTTGGCTGTCCTGTCTATATTCATGTACCTAAAGAGAAGAGATCCAAACTAGAACCTTCCGGAAAGAAGGGGGAGTTTATGGGTTATAGTGAAAATTCCAAAGCGTACAGGATTTACATTCCCGGGCATAATCAAATTGAGTTGAGTCAAGATGTCATCTTTGAAGAAGACATGGCATTCAAAAGGGCAAGAAGCTCCTCTGAGATAGAAACCCTTTCCCCTAGAGTACCTGAGATGGAACCTGATTCTGAAATTCAGAGGGAGCACTCTGAGGAAATGTCACATGAACTTCCATCAAGTGAGAATTCAAATGACAATAACAGAAAGAGACCACTTTGGGCCAGGAAGATGCTCAAAGAAGCTGAGATTCATGTAGCACCCAAAGGAACGTTCAGGGAGAGTAAAAGACCCAAACATTTCTCTGGCTATGTTGCTCTAATAAACATCTTAAACTCAGAACCTGTCAGTGTTACAGAAGCCCTCCAACATCAAGTATGGAAAGATGCAATGACGGAGGAATATCAGTCCATTCTAAAGAATGATGTATGGGATGTAGTGCCTAGACCAAAAGGGAAATCTGTTGTCTCTTCCAAATGGCTCTTTAAAATCAAGCATGCTGTTGATGGCAATATAGAAAAACATAAAGCACGTTTTGTGGCAAGAGGTTTTTCTCAAAAAGAAGGCATTGATTATGAAGAAACATTTGCACTTGTTGCCCGTTACACATCAGTGAGAGCAGTGTTAGCCATTGCAGCAGCTAAAGGTTGGAAGATCCATCAAATGGATGTGAAAACTGCCTTCCTGAATGGAACCATTGAAGAGGAAGTCTATCTGGAACAGCCTGAAGGTTTTGTGATATATAAACCTGATTCACATGCATGCAGACTGAAGAAAGCTCTTTATGGACTTAAACAGGCTCCTAGGGTTTGGTATGAAAGAATTGACAGCTATCTCTTGGGATTAGGATTTTCCAAGAATGAGGCCGACTCCAATCTCTACTTCAAGGTAATCAAAGGTGATATGCTAATAATTATTTTATATGTTGATGATCTGCTGATAACAGGAGAAGATCACCTCATTGCTCAAGGGAAGCAGGATCTAATTTCTGAATTTGACATGAAAGACTTAGGCATTCTACACTACTTCCTAGGTTTAGAAGTATGGCAGAAATCAGAGGGCATTATACTAAACCAAGGGAAGTATACTATTGATATTCTGAAAAGATTTGGAATGTTGGATTGTAGACCGATGTCTACACCGATGGAAACCAACCTTCACAAATTGAAAGAAGCAGCAGTAGAATCCAAGTGTGCAGATCCAACCCTTTACAGACAGATGATTGGATCCTTGATGTATCTGGTTAACACCAGACCTGATATTTGCTATGCAGTGAATGTTCTCAGCCAGTTCATGTGTGAGCCAAAGGAAATTCACTTAATGGCTATGAAACATATTTTGAGATATCTTCAAGGCACTATTGGATATGGTCTTCTTTACAAGAATGATCAACTAGATCTTCATGGGTACTCTGATTCAGATTGGGCTGGAAGTATAACTGATCGGAAAAGCACATCAGGATGTTGCTTCAGTTTAGGATCAGCTATGATCTCCTGGATTTGCAGAAAACAATCTTCAGTTGCTTAGAGCTCAACAGAAGCTGAATACATTGCAGCCTCAATGGGAGCAAGAGAAGCAGTTTGGCTTCGTAAATTGCTTGTGGGACTTTTTGGTGAACCCTTGAATCCTACAATTATTCATTGTGATAATCAGAGTTGCATCAAACTCTCTGTAAATCCTGTCTTTCATGATAGATCTAAGCACATTGAGATCCCCTATCATTATGTAAGAGATATGGTGGAAAGGAAAGTGATTCAGTTGGAGTATATTAGTACAAATGATCAAACTGCAGACATTCTCACCAAGCCTCTCTCTCGAATCAAGGTGGAGCACTTCAGGAAGAAACTTGGTATGGTTGAAATGTAATTTGTTATTTGTGTTTGAAATTCAAATTGTTTATCAAATTGTACTAATATATAAAGATGTTTAATGTGTAAACTCTTTTGTCATGTGTGTGACTCCATGACTTTATGGGCCTACTCCCCCTGTGTGCATTATTGAAAGGTGACGATCTTTCTAATAATGAACTCTTGTAATTGACATTGTAAAGTGACGACTCTACAATGATTAAACTATCATGATAGATATCATGTGACTTGATATTAATGGACATGTCATGATAGTATCTCTTATTGATATCATGGGACTTGATATCATTTGTAGATCATTATGATCCTTAAGAGATAATCATAGTGGATATTTATATCCATGGATATGCCATGAATTATGGTAGACATCATGTGACTTGATGTCAGTGCACATACCATAATAAAGATATGATATGAAGAATGTCATGTGACTTGACAATATTGAGAAATCATACCATGTCTTAGATATCACGTGTTAAGGTGATATCTCTAGTTATTTGATTTGAAATATCTTCCCTAGCTAAGAGGGAGTGTTAATAAATGATAGCATCGATCAGATATGGAGGACGATTGCTGCAAGCACCATCGTCATTCATATCTGATTGAGTTTATCTTTATTTTTCTGGAAATCATATCAAACGAATTTATGAGTATAAAATCCGAATTATATTTGATGTTATATTCTAAATCGGAATTTATATTCTTAATCGCCATCTAGTATATGTGTTATACTAACGGATCATTAAATATGTGTTATCTTAAACCCGCGCTCTAAAGAACACGTCCCATCTCACTGAGACGTGAGACGTCTCTTAGAGGCAGGGTTTCCTCTCATACTTATGGTGAATCCTTACTTGATATGCAAACATAGAAATCGGATAATGCTCTGCATTCAGCACATTGAATATCAACAAATCTGGAAGTTGAAAACTGTGTCTTAGGATTTTGGAAGAATTCTGGAATCTGAGAATATATATAGAACCCTTAGCCTCTATTCTCAAGCAGTAGATTTGTTTACAATTACATGCTTCTATATAGTAAACAAAATGAAGGGATTTTTTTGCTTTATAATTAGTATTTGAAAATATGTATATGTTGGGTAAAGTTGGTTCCATGTAACTTTTATGTGTTGTGAAAATTGACTCCATATCTAGAGGTCTCTATGCATAGGCTCATGCATCTATTCAATGTGATTGTGATTCATGTTATGTATGACTTGCCCAAGTGTGAACCTCTGGGATATTTGAGTACTGACAAGTAGTCACTAGACCATGCAAATGACCGATGTTTGGGTTACTACTAGGGACTAGCCAACATTCACCTAGTTCATGGAGGTGAAGGTTGCTATGGAATACCTTGGTTATGATACGATAATGATTACATGGGTAGCGACCTATCCGTGCAGGTAATGGTAATTTGAGGCTAACCGTTGTATCAAGGGGGTTCACTAGCAGTCACTGAGGGCACAAAAGTGACTGATGCCAAGTGTTACTTGGGATTGTGAAGAAGATGGCTAACAATATCACTAAGGTCATCAAATGTTATTTGTTGTGAGCTACTTCTTCCTGGGTATATAGACTTGTTGTCAATGACCTATAGGCGATTGAAGTTGGAATCCACTGGGCTATGTTTGTCACACCCCATCTTGCTGTTACTAAGTTACTTGACCTTCGCAAGTAAATAGGATGATAAATGCTAATCATGACATCAATATGTTGTTAGGCAAATAGAATATGTGAATATGCAATAAGATGTTATTGATTTCAAAGGAATAAATATGTTTTGAATGCTATGTATTGCAATATGAATATTCTAAATGTTTTATGATGAAAGTGGATTTTATGTGAACGTTTAACTACCATTGCAAATGTGTCAAGTTTGATGCAGGGACAGGGTCACGCCTTCAGAAGGGAGGGGAAGTATCACTCAAGAGAAGTGATTGTTGGATAACCCTTAATGAAACCTTACTGAGCTTACACACACTCACAACCTAGACTTGGTTTAGAAGAGTTGAGTCAGATGAGATTCAATAAGTAAACCCTTAGTCTTAGTCGGTTTATTGGAATTGTTAGGTCTAGATGAATCAGATCGGTTGGAACCAAGAAAGTAACCTTTGAGGATAGGTTGAAATGCTTGAGCAATGCCTTTGATTTCTTTGATTGTTTGATCAAGTTGTTGTCATTGAATCTTTGGGTCTTTAAGCTTTTTGTATAATTGTCTTTACATCGATTCGTATGAACGTTAGTTGTAAACATATATATGGGTGAATATATATTGATCCGTGCAAGAGAGCATAATCATATGCATATAATTATATATGTAAGTAGAAATACTTATGAGCGTACTCACACAAGAATCGATTATATATATGTGTATATAGATGTATACACTTAACATATATACATATGTGTTGAGAAATAGGTATCGAATTAATGATGTGTAATTATGTATATATATGTGTATGTGTGTATATAAGTATGTATAAACGTATTAAACATGTCTTTGATTGTCAAAGCAATGGTTGATATTTGTTATATGCATATATATATGCATGTCTATATATATATGAACACCATTGCATCATTATTATTATTGTGCGGAAAATGTGAATGTGGATATATGAATTCGTATATCGAATAGTTTATTTAGTGAATTTGATTGTTAATAAATATATGTATACTATACATGTGTGAAACAATTAATAGAAATTGATTTGAATAAATGGATGGATATTGATATTAATGCAATACTTAGCATTAGAGGTGGAGCAAATATACATAGTGCATATGTTAGTGAGGAAGGTCTTAATGCAAGTTGAACGCTGTTTATTTGGACAGCACACAGAATATGGAGTTGACAAGAGTTTAGTGAAAGGGTAAGGCAAACGCTTAAGTCAATATAGACTATCAATTACGTATAACATAAGTTGGACAGCGCTATGCAATACGCATGATGTCCAATAAACTCCAATGTATGATATCACTGTCAAAGACTTAGACAAATAAGAATGAAGGCAAAGGAAATATCAACGCCTACCCAAGACAACGCATGGTTTGAAGAAGAGTCTACATAAAGACTTACAGCCAACACAATAATGAAGGCAGTCAAAGGTTAACATATAGTATGGTTTTAGCACAATGCCAAGTATTGAAACGCATTTATCCATATGGGTAATAGTCGATGGAAACATAAATATTAAATCCGTTGTGTAAAAGTATTAAACGTATGAATAAAAAACACGAACCATGATAATAGACCTGTTGGGTCAAAGCACTAAACAACGCTAATATTATGGAGGTCAATTCATTCATAATGTGTTGATTGCCTAGTCTATGACCAAGTTGACTGTAAAATGTGTAGCCAAATGAATATTGACTAATTCCTTTGTTTAAACCGTGGGCTTGAGAATAGGGAATGTGTGGAATACTTGGCGCCACTTAATCAAATTTGTGTTTCCTTTAGAAATCTAATATGCCTGGAAGTCGATTTACTATTTGAAGCATGTGCATTATGAAATAGTCAAAATGTTGTGGCAAGCATATAATCGATCTGCTATATAGTTTTGGTGAGTAATGTGATAGGAGTCTGCCATCTTTTCTTTGTGAAGCCAAGCCAGTATTTCATTGCTGAGAAGTGGCATTGCTTAAGCCTTGAATATAGACTGAAGTAGCTAGCTTTTGGGTATAAAAATGAAGCAATCTCGCCTCATTTGGGATACAATTCTTCATTGCATCACTACGCTGCTCCACTCTAGTGTATTTTTCCATTTAGTGAATTCTTATTTGCTGTGAGTTATTGAGAGGAAATTAGTGAGTGAGATTGTGAGAGATTTGTTGCCAGGTTGATTTTAAGAGAGGGTCGAGCTTGAGATCTAGTGGGTCAATTGGAATTTTACTTAGTAGAACACCGGGGTTGTTGCATGTGGTATCAGAGCTACCAGGTTCAGCTCTAGAGCCTATGGGCTCATTGCATAAGTTAAACGTAAACCTTATTGGAAGTTAATGGTTGAAAAGTTCTTATGCCAAGATGGCAAGAGGAAAGAACAAAGGGAAATGAAAAGGAAGGTAAGAATCCAAGAAACTTGTTTAAGTCTGGGACTAGAGAACCCTGGAGTTGGAAACTCCTAAACCAACAACTCAATAAGAGGCAACCTTAGATTGCGGAAGATTATGCAATTAGGTTATGTAGGAAGGTTATGAAGGATAACCAATAGGTACCTTCATCCTGCGAAATTGTTAAAAGACTCTAAGGGGATAGGAAGAATTGAAATAAACCCTTAATGGTAGTGACCTATAGTTACGAGTCAAGAATTATTGGATTTATTGATCTATGAATATGCATTATTGGCATAAATTGGGAACTTCAATCGAAGAAGGAAGTTAATGTTTTGTGAACCAAAATCAACAAAGGAGGCATTCAAGAGATTGGATTACCCTTGACAAATCTTTGGTACAAGATCCAAATCTTGCATATAATTAAAGAATGAAAGGTTGATACTTTAGAGGACTAGTATGGTCAAAAAAGAAGCAATCAATGAAGTGGACATGGTTCCACCAACCAAAATTGGCAAGATCAATTTAGAGTTCTGAATAAAAATAGGAAGAAAAGCCAAGCAACATTAGAATGATTAAGGTTATGAGAACAATAAAGTTACCAAAAATTGGGACAAAATTACTTGGGAGGATGTTGAAAAGTAAATCGGACTAATTTGGACAAGGGGCTCAGATGGAGCATCAATTGGATGAAATTGAACTCACCAACTTGTCAACGAAAGCAAACTTATATTTAGAGGTTCCAAAAAGGAATTGGAATAGTAGAATGCCTCTTAGCTTGTAAAGTTGCTGATTATTCAATAGCTCTTTGTATTGACAATTCAATTGTTGAATCTATGATATTAGAGACCAATGATGAATCTAACTTTGGAAACAAAAAAGTATATTCAAGGCAAGTGAAAGCTAACAAAAATGAATGATAAATCAATTCGGGAAAGAAAATGTTACTAAAAGTTCAACTTTGAGTTGATCGAATATCATGGAAACACTAAGGGGGAGAAAGAGAATTGATTGACTCAGATAAAGTACCCCACACAACAAAGATCGTCAATGTATTTTTGATTTGGAAGAACTTTTGACTTATTCGTAAGTCATGATTTCCATCGAGTCATATATATATTGTGACCACAAGGATAAGGTATTGGAATTATTGGAGAAAGATAGTGGAAAGGTCAAGGATTATGACCAATGGGAAAGGAATATTATCACACAATACCTTATATATATTTGATTGGAAGACCAATTGCTATTAACATTGATGCCGTAGGAAAGGATAAGTAGTATGCTTGTTCATGAAAGGGAAGATCCAATAACCCATGATTTTGAGTCATTGTAACATGTTCGTGCTTGGTAATTCGGTATGCAATTAAATTTGATATCTTTTGGGAACCAACATGTTTAAACAAGTATTGTTACTTGAATTAGTACAAGATGCTCATCAGGAAAATAGATTGAGCTGAAAGTCGGATTACAACTAGGGAAATGATCATAGGAAAAAAGACATCCAAGGTATGGATGTCCTAAGATAAAGGAGATTTATCTCCATAAGTTATTTAATCATTTTACTTGAGAATCAAATGTGGCATGAGTCCACGAAATAGGTTTTCATTTAGTCGAAATAGGCTAACATGGATCAGAAAAGAACCTAAGTACCCAAAATTTTGGAAGAATAAGGAATGAGATGAGGTAAATTTATGTCATAGTTAGGACATTGGATGACAAAATTAACCGTCAGATGAGGAACCACTATAATCTAGAAGGGGATAGAGAATCATGTTACAAGGTATGTAGCAAGTTGATGTTCAGTATGTCAGGAAATGAAGACAAGTTGCCATCATTGGTAGGACGTGTATACTCTCTTAAGAATCCAGTGAGGAAGTGGTAGACCATTGGAATGGTTAATTTTTTTATGTCGATGGAATTGACATAATATTATAGTGGACAGACTCACCAAGGTAACCAACATATTAGTCCTAAACAACATATTGTGTAAAGAAGTTGCTTAAGTCCTAAGAAGGTTATCTCAAATGAGAACAACCAAATAATGATAAGGTTTTGTAAACCATGAACATATTATGATAAATTCAATTGAATGAATACTCAATATATTATTATAGCCAGATAGACAAAAGTGATAAACCAAATCTTGGAGGATTTGAAGAATATTTTTATTGATGAAATTTGATCCATTATGTGGAATATGGGTTGAATCACTATTAATTTGAAATAGGGTTAACCTTAGATCAGAAAGGTTGTCAAATGGAATAATAGATCAAAATGATCGAAAAAACTTTGTTGATACAAAGCTTGAAATATGAAACAGTATCGTTATGTTTGGACTAATAGGTGTCCAAGAGCAATGTTATGCTCAAAATGGATAGTAGTCAAGAGCATTACTTTTATGTTTAAGGAAAATGGATGTGTAAGTGATGGATGGACTCGGCTTCTGAGTGATCTAAAGGTGTAAATACCAAAAGGATGGGACCCATGGTGTAGTGCGCAATGCACCGGCATTCCTTTTCTACTTGGATTACACTAACAATAAATTCATTAGCCAATGAAGACGTGTCTTCTAGTCACTATAGTATAGGTATCATGTGTTATACAGTTATTATTGTATTGGAGATGTACATATGAGGTATTGAGATTACAAAGCATAAGCTCTTTGAGAAAGTATGCTTGAAGCACACAAGTTCTCCCTATGCGTTAGCAAGAGTCACTCAACGCAAGGGTCCAAGAAGGACCAAATTGCAAGGAGTGATGCTACAAAGGGAGAATATTTTATAATTCTTACATGATTTGGAAATGTTAAGTAAATCATTTATTTAACTTTATCTATATGTTTAAAGTACTTTAAATCATCGGGGACGATGATTCACAAGGGGGGAAGAATGTCACACTTCGTCTTGTTGTTACTAAGTTACTTTACCTTCGCAGGTAAATAAGATGATAAATGTTAATCATGACATCAATACATTGTTAGGCAAATAGAATATGTGAATATGCAATAAGATGTTATTGGTTTCAAAGGAATGAATATGTTTTGAATGCTATGTATTGCAATACGAATATTCTAAATGTTTTATGATGAAAGTGGATTTCATGTGAACATTTAACTACCATTGCAAATGTGCCAAGTTGGATGCAGGTACAAGTTCACACCTCCGAAAGGGAGGGGAAGTATCACTCAGGAGAAGTGATTGGTTGGGTAACCCTTAATGAAAGCTTATTGAGCTTACACACACTCATGACCTAGACTTGGTTTAGAAGAGCCGAGTCAAATGAGATTCGGTAAGTAAACCCTTCATCTTAGTCTTGATTTATTGGAATTGGTCAGTCTAGATGAGTTGGATTGGTTGGAACCAAGTAAGTAACCTTTGAGGATAGGTTGAAATGTTTGAGCAATGTCTTTGATTTCTTTGATTGTTTGATCAAGTTGTTGTGATTGAATCTTTGGGTCTTTAGGCTTTCGGTATAATTGTCTTTACGTTGATTCATATAAACGTTAGTTGTAAACATATATATGGGTGTGTATATATTTATCGGTGCAAGAGAGCATAGTTATATTCATGTAACTGTAAGTAGAAATACTTACGAGCGTACTTACACAGGAATCAATTATATATATATGTGTATATAGATGTATACACTTAATGTATATACACATGTGTTGGGTAATAGGTATCAAATTAATGATGTGTCATTATGTATATATGTGTGTGTGTGTGTGTGTGTGTGTGTGTGTATGTGTATATACGTATGTATAAACGTATTAGACATATGTGTTTGATTGTCAAAGCAATGGTTGATATTTGTTATATACACCCAAAAATGTCCTCTTACAACACCTTGTCACAACATTACATCATTTAGACATCTTGTAGCATGTTTTGCCCTAGGTACCCATGTCATCATCTATTAGTTAAATAAATCTTATTTATTTGACTAATTTCATTTAAATCATTTCTATTCATAATCTCTCCGTTCTTCTAATGTTGATTAAATAATTTATATTATTTAATTAATAGAATCCTAAAAGTATCTTCTCGCTTTCTTTACAAAATTGAAACTCATGTGTATCTAATTAATTTATTTAATTAGATAATTCATCAATTATCCCTCTCATCTTTTTTTAGGATTTATTTCCTATAAAACAGAAAATCAATATATTTTTATCTTATCTCGTTTTATTTCCTCTTTGATAAAATAAAACAAAAATCAAATCCTTATCAAATCTCATCTCCAAAATCAAATCTTATCTCTGTCCACATCAAAGCTCTATAAATATAGCCTCTCAGAAGCCATTTAGGGGATTCAATTCTTCAAGCATCCTTATGCTATCAAAATCATTCTTGAATCTTTCATTCATCTTTATCTATCATCCTCCATCTATCACCTTCATCATATTGTTATGCTGCTGAATTGAGCAACCAACATTCCTCCAACAATCAAACCTTCAAAATCTTGCATTCTCATGCGAGGTTGAGAAGAGAAATGGAGATAAATTGAGCTTAACATGGAGATCGGTTTGCATTTGTGTTTATTATTTTGATTTTCATGTTGTCTCGTGCTTCATTGTGCTTGTTAGGATATTATTCTTGATGTTTATACATTTACCCTGATTTAAGATTTTTACCCTAGCTACTATATATATATATATATATACATACATATATATATGTATGTATATATATACATATATATATATGTATATATATATATACATACATATATATATATATGTATATATATATATATATATGTCTATATATACATACATATATATATGTATGTATATATATATATATATATGCGTGTATATATATATGAACACCATTGCATCATTATTATTGTGGAAAATGTGAATGTGGATATATACATTCGTATATCGAATAGTTTATATAGTGAATTTGATTGTTAATATATATGTATACTATACATATGTGAATCAATTAATAGAAATCGATTTGAATAAATCGATGGATGTTGATATTAATGCAGTACTTAGCATTAGAGGTGGCGCAAATATACATAGTGCATATATTAGTGAGGAAGAACACTGCTTATTTGGACAGGACGTAGAATATGGAGTTGACAAGAGTTTAGTTAAAGGGTAAAGAAAACGGCTAAGTCAATATAGACTATGAATCACGTATAACATAAGTTGGACAGTGCTATGGAATACACATGATGTCCTATAAACTCCAACATATGATATCACTGTCAAAGACTTAGTCAAATTTAAGAATGAAGGAAAAGGAAGTATCAACACCTACCCAAGAGAGCACATGGTTTGAAGAAGAGTTTGCATAAAGACTTATAGCCTACGCAATAATAAAGGTAGTCAAAGGTTAACATATAGTATGGTTTTAGCACGATGCCAGGTATTGAAACACATTTATTCATATGGGTAATAGCCAATGGAAACATAAATATTAAATCTGCTGTGAAAAAGTATTAAACATATGAATAAAAGACACGAACCATGATAATAGACGTGCTGGGTCAAAGCACTAGACAACGCTAATATTATGAAGGTTGATTCATTCATAATGTGTCGATTGCCCGATCTATGACCAAGTCGACTGTAAAATGTGTAGCCAGATGAATATTGACTAATTCCTCTGTTTAAACCGTGGGCTTGAGAATAGGGAATGTGTGGAATACTTGGCATATGCCTGGAAGTCGATTTACTATTTGAAGCATGTGCATAATGAAATAGTCAAATTGTTGTGGCAAGCATATAATTGATCTACTATATAGTTTTGGTGAGTAATGTGATAGGAGTCCACCACCTTTTCTTTGTGAATCTGAGTTAGTATTTCATTGCTAAGAAGTGTCATTGCTTAAGCCTTGAACATAGGCTGAAGTAGCTAGTTTTTGGACATAAATATGAGGCAATCTCACCTCATTTGGGATACAATTCTTCATTGCATCAGTACGCTGCTCCATTCTGCTGTATTTCTCCATTTAGTGAATTCTTATTTGTTGTGAGGTATTGAGAGGAAATTAGTGAGTGGGATTGTGAGAGATTTGTTGTTGGGTTGATTTTAAGAGGGGGCTGAGCTTGAGATCCAGTGGGTCAATTGGAATTTTACTGAGTAGAACACCGGGGTTGTTACAATGGTAGGTTCACTACTTGTGGAACGCCTTGGGACAATGGACTGACCCACAATGTAGTATGAGATGCAGCGAATCCTTTTCCCATTTGTCCAATGGTGTGAAAGACTAGAGGAAAAGATATGACCCGCAGTGTAGTGCGCAATGCATCAATATTCTTTTTTATCTAGGATGCATTATGGACGTGTTAGTTAGTGTAATGTCCCCTTCTCAAACCTGATCTTCTCAGTGACCATTGGCCTTTTTCTGGAAACCCAAAGGCTAGTCGGAAGGTAAAATTAGGGTTTCCTACTTTTAAGGATGTCTTTGCTCGGAGTTGGTGGATTCAATGGCGGATTCTTTCTGGGTTTTCAGAGAGCTTCGTAGTGGTATGTTCGTCTCGGCATTCTGAGCATTTTCTGGAATTTACTATTTTTAGTAAATTCTATTTTTGGTAGTGTTTCAGTTGGGTTCAGCTTGGTTGACTTCCTACTTCAGTTTGGTCAGTTGACTTGATCATTAATGGCTTCAGGGCACATTTGGAGAAATAAGTTGATAATTTTAATTAAAAGTCACGTTTTAATCTTTTATTCGAACGTTGACCCCTTGGTCTAGTCTATTGACTTGATGTTGTTTTGAAAAGTGGGCTTTTTGAGGGTGGCGCTTCATTAAAGATTAATTTATTATTTGCCAAAGTCAAAACAATTATAAGGTGGGCGCATTTATCAAAGTAATGATTTTTATTTAAAATATTAATATTGAGCTTGAAAGGAAAAGGACGCCATCTTGGAGAAAGAGCTAGGGTTTTGACATTGAAGTGGATTTTAGGGTTTCGAGAAGTCAACAGGAAGTTATAAAAGGAAGGCTTTGAGCATCATTTCACATCTTTGGACTACAGTACTGTTATGCTGCCGGTTTGGCTCTGGGTTTGCTTCGAGGAATGAAGGCCTCCTAGCTCGGGCATCGCTTCTTGTTTGTAAGACAACAACTAGTGGTGATTTTAGTCTAGTTTGTGAGAGTACATTGGAGTTTGTGCATTGTAATCTGCAATTGTCTACTTAGGTTCAGATTTTGCATATTAGAAGTTTCTGGTTTTTGCATTTTAGCTTCAGCAGATTTGATGTTTTATTCATAAATCCAAAAAGAAAAAAAAATTCATTGTGGGTATTGTTTATTTCCTTCCATCTTGGCTGGGCGCCCCTGTGTGCAAATTTGTAGATTTTTTATTGAAGAATCAGATTTTATAAAGAGAATCGCCCCTTTCAGCTGGGCCCTACTTTTCAGTGGTCTTGGGATTTGTGCATTGAATGTCAGTTGCATTTTAAGTCTGTTTTTGGGTCTTGGTTTGAGCGCCTTCCTTCTATTAGTTATTTGCAATTGATATCAAGCCTTTTGAATGAGAAAAGAGTGAGTTCCGAGCATTTCAAGGAATCCTATGTTGCTGGTTATTTGTTGAAAGGTGCAGGTCTGTTATATCAGTTTGGAGAAATCTGCAATTTCTTTATTGGATGGTGGTGATAACTCTTTAAAAGCAATGTGGAGACTTCATTGAAGATTGCCCAAGTCTGGAGAAAAGGTTGGATCTACTTATTGCCATTTCCGTTAATCTTTACTTCTCAGCACTGAAATTCACGAATATTGTACAACTCTATTATATGCTGATTTGTATTGTTAGCAAGATTTCATCTCTTATATTGTAAGCTGGCAGTAGTACTGACAGCCATTTAGATTCTTGCTTTATCAGATTGTAATGGTCTTATTACTTTCAGCATTTGATATTGTATTTAATTTACCTCCGCCCTATGGTAGCTACTTTCCCATCCTGGGTTAGCAAGCACATTCTGGGTGTTGAGTATTTTCAGCTTTCAGCATTTCTCTTCAATCATTGTTATTTGTAATCACTCCGCCATATGGTCGCCCCTCACTCCATTCTGGATTGGGTAGCACATACTTGGTGTCGAGTTCCCTTTCAACAGTTAGAATAGAAGATCCTCTGACCATATGCTCGCCATCATCGGCGCCATCCTTGGTTAGAGTTGCTTCAATACGTTTTGGTTTAGCTGCTAACCTTAACGGGTACTTTCGTTTGTAATTTTGTTGTTTGAAAAACGAAAAAATTTGGCTCGGAATATTTCAGTGGTATCAGAGCCAAGATCTTGCCATCCTATGAACAATCTGTCTATGAGTGACAGAGAAAAGAGGTACATTGCAAGGGAAGATAAAAAGGTTGGAAAACAGTTCCAGCTCTATCAGGCTCCAGAAGGTCAGACAGCTTCAGAAGTCTTGAGGGCTCATTGGGAGACTTCTCAGGAAACAGACATGGCAGAGGGTGAGAGGTCAGTTGGGGGTAACGAGAGGATTACCAACAACAGAGATGACAGTGGGAAAGGAAGGGAAAGATCAATTAGTCCCGGGAAGAGATTCGAAAGAAAGATGGATGCCTTGATGGACATGGTATCGCTTATGATGGGAAAAGTGGGATAGAACACCATTCCACAGAACAACACTGGGCATAGAGGAGAGCATAGTGCTTCCAACCAGCATGATGGACATGCTGCTCAGCATACTTCAAACCACACTTATGTCTCATCCAGGCCCGTCAAACCCACCTTCGTGGCTCCTGTTAACACTCAGCCAGATCCTGAAGAGAATGCTTCATTCGTGGAGCAGTTGAGACTTGGTTGTGCAGAGTATGATTCTTTACCTGTCGACATCAAGATGGATATGTCCTACAATGACTTTATGGATCATAAAAGGAAAAATAAAGGACAGGGTAGACATTATGACCAGAGAAGACCATCAACTCAAGGAGACTTGTATCAAGCTGTCAACAAGGTTATACTTCCACACTTTGACGGGAGTGATAACAGTTCAGCCCGAGCTTGGATACAGAAGCTGGATAACTGTCTAGCTCTCAGACCCATGGTAGAAGAAGTGGCGATCAAGTTTGCTACGCTACACCTTGATGGGGTGGCGCACGAGTGGTGGTACCATGGCCTAGTTACTTTGGGTCATGGGTCTATCACAACTTATGATGAGTTCACCACTAGGCTCATCGAGAGGTTTGAAAAGAAGGATCCTAAAATTCATTTCAGAGAACTTGCTCAATTGAGACAGTATGGCACAGTTGATGCCTACATTGCTGAGTTTCAGAGACTCTCAGTCATGGTGACTGGAATCACGGAAAGGAGATTGGTGATTCTTTTTGGTGAAGGTTTGACAGAACCACTTAAAGGTTGGATTAAAGCCTTTGATCCACCAACCCTGCAAGAGGCCATGAAGAAGGCGAGAAACATGGAGTGGGCTGCTCCGAAGGCAAAATTTCAGTCAAATTCCCCCTTTCAGAAAAGGGATAAAGGGAAAAGACCTCAACATAGACCTCCTTTGAGACCTCAGCACAAGGAGTTCAAACATCACAATTCCCATGTCACCAGGTTGGATCCTGAAACCCTGAATGAACTCAGAAGAAAAGGGTTGTGTTTCCGGTGTAGGGAAAAATGGTCTCAAGATCATGTTTGCCCAAAAGGGGTTAAATTCAATCAGATAGAGTACTATTCTGCTGGTGAAAGTAGTTCTGATTTTTCAGACCAGCAATCTGATTTTGAAGAAAGTGAAGTAGAAAAAGCTCCAGAAGAATCCGAAAATGAGAAGGAAAGTGGAGGAGTCTTGGCTCAACTTTCGAGCTTTCAAAGAAACGAATCCTTCAAGGTTCGAGGGATGGTCAAAGGGCAGCGAATCGTTGCCTTGATCGACACTGGAGCAACACATAACTTCATTGATGAAGTTGTGATAGCCAAGAAGGGGCTGCAAACAGAGGAGTTTGAAGGGTTCAAGGTCATGGTTGCCGATGGATTTCATATTTCTTGCACAAAGAAAATCTCGAACATGACCATGCAATTGGGAAACTACGAAGTCAAGGATGACTTCTATGTAGTTCACATTGGAGATACTGATGCCGTCCTAGGCATTCAATGGCTGCGTTCTCTTGGGGAGATCTCCTTGAATCTGCAGACTATGGAGCTGAAGTTTCAATCCGATGGGAAGAAGATAGTTCTGAGAGGAATGTCCAATGGGGGCCCTCGGGTTGTGTCATTCAAAAGAATGGCAAGGCTGATCCGTCACGATCAAGCTGAGTGGGTTGCAAAGTGCATGATCCTCCCTGCTAGTCCGGTTGAGACTAAATGTGACCATCCTCCTGATATTCAGTCACTACTCACGAAGAAGAGCAAAGTCTTTGCAGATTTGCCTCCTGGACCACCACCTGAACGGGGTTCAGAACACATCATAGAGCTCAAGGAAGGAGCTAAACCGGTAATCACAACTCCATATCGGTACCGAAGAGGCAAAAGGATGAGATTGAGAAGAATATTCAAGAACTCTTGGAGATGGGTTTCATTCGCCCAAGCAAGAGCCCCTTTGCATCTGCAGTGGTTCTCGTGAAGAAGAAGGATGGTACCATGCGCATGTGTGTGGACTATCGTGCTTTGAATCAAAGCACCATCAAAAAAGATACCCCATTCCCAGAATAGATGAGCTCATTGATGAGCTGCATGGGGCCAAGTTCTTCTCGAAGATTGATCTGAGATCGGGTTACCATCAGATTCGAATGAGGGGATCTGATGTGGAGAAGACAGCTTTCAGATGTCACTATGGCCATTTCGAATTCTTAGTCATGCCATTTGGGTTGACTAACGCTCCGGCTACCTTTCAGTCTTGCATGAACCGTGTTTTTCAGAATCAGTTAAGGAGGTTTGTGTTGATTTTTTTTGATGACATTCTGATTTACAGCAAGACTTGGGAAGATCATCTCAAGCACTTAGAGGAAGTGCTTAGTATCTTGGAATCTGAGAGTTTGTTTGCAAAAGCATCCAAATGTGAATTTGGAATGGAGGAGTTACTGTACCTTGGCCACATAATCAGTGCTGAGGGAGTGAAGGTGGATCCTGAAAAGATCAAAGCAGTAGTTGATTGGCCACCTCCTGAGAACTTGACTCAGTTGAAAGGTTTTCTGGGTCTTTGTGGATTTTATCGGAGATTCGTAAAGGGGTATTCACAGAATGCTGCTCCTCTTACTGATCTCACCAAAAAGGGAGCCTTTTGTTGGTTAGAAAAGGCTCAAATTGTTTTTGACAAGTTCAAGAAGATCATGAGCTCGTGTCCGGTTCTGGCTATTCCGGATTTCTCCAAGCCATTCGAGCTGCAGTGTGATGCATCAGGTGAAGGAGTTGGGGCTGTCCTGATGCAAGACAAACACCCTATTGTGTTTGAAAGCCGAAAATTAAGGGGTGTTGAAAGAACATACTCAATTTATGACAAGGAAATGCTTGCCATTATGCATGCATTAGCCAAGTTCAGGCAGTACTTGGTGGGGAACAAGTTTGTGGTTAAGACTGACCACAATAGCCTCAAGCATTTCATGCACCAGAAGGACCTAAATGAGAGGCAACAGAAATGGGTGAGTAAGCTTCAAGCTTACGACTTTGACATTGAATATGTCAAAGGGAAAAATAATATCGTGGCTGATGCTTTATCGAGGAGACCTCATCTTAGCTCATTGTGTGAGCTTACTGCAAATTGGAGAGACATGTTGCTTGCTGATTATGCCAAAAATCAGTTTGCAACCAGCATTCTTGAGGGTACTTTTCATGATGAAAGGTACAAAGTGATTGAGGGATTGATACACTATAAGGGAAGAATCTTTCTGGTGGCTGATTCTAAGCTTAAGAAGAAGATTCTTTTGACTTTTCATGATATTCCGGTTGCTGGTCACCAAGGTTTTTTCAAGACATATAGGCAGATCCGAGAAAGGTTTTCTTGGAAAGGATTGAAAGGAGAGGTACAACGGTACATTTAGGAGTGTCCTGTTTGTCAAGTGAATAAGAATGAGCATACATTACCAGCCGGTTTGCTGCAACCACTCCCTATTCCCAATCAAAAATGGGAAAGCATCTCAATGGATTTCATCACAGGGTTGACCAAGGCCCAAGGGAAGGATTGTATCTATGTGGTAGTGGATAGGCTAACCAAATTTGCTCATTTTTTTGCCATTACCAGCACTTTTTCTGCAGCCCAAGTTGCAGATCTGTTTTCTCGAGAGGTGTTTAGGCTGCATGGGTTGCCAAAAAACATTGTGAGTGATAGGGACAGCAAGTTCCTAAGTACTTTTTGGCAAGAAGTCTTCAGAATGAGTGGTCCTGTGCTTACTCCAAGCACTAGTTACCATCCCCAAACAGATGGACAAACAGAAGTAGTGAACAAGTGGTTGGAAGGCTACTTGAGAAACTATGTGTCAGAGCAGCAGAGAGCATGGGTCAAGTGGCTGCATATAGGCGAGTACTGCTACAATTCTTCTTTCCATATTTCGATTAAGATGTCTCCTTTCTTGGCTCTTTATGGGTATGAAGCACCTAGCTTTGCCGATTTGGTGTTTGGTGACAGTAAAGCACCCCAAGCCAAGGACTTATTGCAGCAAAGTCAAGACATCATGAAATCCTTGAAGGATAATTTGCAGATTGCACAGAATCAGCAGAAGTTGTATGCTGATCAGAGGCGTGTTGAGCGCTCTTTCGAGGTTGGGGATATGGGTTATCTCCGATTACAACCTTATAGACAGTCTACTCTCAAGAAGAGTGGAGCTGAGAAGCTCAAACCTCGTTTCTATGGACCATTCAGGGTCATCAGAAAAGTTGGGGCAGTAGCTTATGAGTTAGAGCTACCTTCTGATAGCAGAGTGCATAATGTCTTCCACGTGTCTCGCCTCAAGAAGGCACTTGGACATAATGTGTTTGCTTCATCACAGTTGCCACCTTTGGATGAAGAGGGACAGTTGGTTCTGATTCCAGAGGAGATACTTGATTTCAGAGAACGTTCTTTGAGGAAAAGAACCATCAGAGAATATTTGGTGAAGTGGAAGAACTTGCCTATGGAGGATGCGACTTGGGAAAGTGATGAGATTCTGCAGCATCCTGGTTTACGATTGCTTGAGGACAAGCAATCTTGGGGAGGGCGGACTGTAATGTCCCCTTCTCAAACTTGATCTTCTCAGTGACCGTTGGCCTTTTTCTGGAAACCCGAAGGCTAGTCGGAAGGTAAAATTAGGGTTTCCTACTTTTAAGGATGTCTTTGCTCGGAGTTGGTGGATTCAATGGCGGATTCTTTTTGGGTTTTCAGAGAGCTTCGCAGTGGTATGTTCGTCTCGGCATTCTGAGCATTTTCTGGAATTTACTATTTTTAGTAAATTCTATTTTTGGCAGTGTTTCAGTTGGGTTCAGCTTGGTTGACTTCCTACTTCAGTTTGGTCAGTTGACTTGATCATTAATGGCTTCAGGGCACATTTGGAGAGATAAGTTGATAATTTTAATTAAAAGTCACGTTTTAATCTTTTATTCGAACGTTGACCCCTTGGCCTAGTCTATTGACTTGATGTTGTTTTGAAAAGTGGGCTTTTTGAGGGTGGCGCTTCATTAAAGATTAATTTATTATTTGCCAAAGTCAAAACAATTATAAGGTGGGCGCATTTATCAAAGTAATGATTTTTATTTAAAATATTAATATTGAGCTTGAAAGGAAAAGGACGCCATCTTGGAGAAAGAGCTAGGGTTTTGACATTGAAGTGGATTTTAGGGTTTCGAAAAGTCAACAGGAAGTTATAAAAGGAAGGCTTTGAGCATCATTTCACATCTTTGGACTACAGTACTGTTATGCTGCCGGTTTGGCTCTGGGTTTGCTTCGAGGAATGAAGGCCTCCTAGCTCGGGCATCGCTTCTTGTTTGTAAGACAACAACTAGTGGTGATTTTAGTCTAGTTTGTGAGAGTACATTGGAGTTTGTGCATTGTAATCTACAATTGTCTACTTAGGTTCAGATTTTGCATATTAGAAGTTTCTGGTTTTTGCATTTTAGCTTCAGCAGATTTGATGTTTTATTCATAAATCCAAAAAGAAAAAAAAATTCATTGTGGGTATTGTTTATTTCCTTCCATCTTGGCTGGGCGCCCCTGTGTGCAAATTTGTAGATTTTTTATTGAAGAATCAGATTTTATAAAGAGAATCGCCCCTTTCAGCTGGGCCCTACTTTTCAGTGGTCTTGGGATTTGTGCATTGAATGTCAGTTGCATTTTAAGTCTGTTTTTGGGTCTTGGTTTGAGCCCCTTCCTTCTATTAGTTATTTGCAATTGATATCAAGCCTTTTGAATGAGAAAAGAGTGAGTTCCGAGCATTTCAAGGAATCCTATGTTGCTGGTTATTTGTTGAAAGGTGCAGGTCTGTTATATCAGTTTGGAGAAATCTGCAATTTCTTTATTGGATGGTGGTGATAACTCTTTAAAAGCAATGTGGAGACTTCATTGAAGATTGCCAAAGTC
This sequence comes from Sequoia sempervirens, assembly GCA_007258455.2. NCBI lineage: Eukaryota > Viridiplantae > Streptophyta > Pinopsida > Cupressales > Cupressaceae > Sequoia > Sequoia sempervirens. The sequence continues at coordinate 87,966 of VDFB02007062.1, read as the reverse complement.
TGGAGAAAAGGTTGGATCTAATTATTGCCTTTTCCGTTAATCTTTACTTCTCAGCACTGAAATTCACGTATATTGTACAACTCTATTATATGCTGATTTATATTGTTAGCAAGATTTCATCTCTTATATTGTAAGCTGGCAGTGGTACTGACAGCCATTTAGATTCTTGCTTTATCAGATTGTAATGGTCTTATTACTTTCAGCATTTGATATTGTATTTAATTTACCTCCGCCCTATGGTAGCTACTTTCCCATCCTGGGTTAGCAAGCACATTCTGGGTGTTGAGTATTTTCAGCTTTCAGCATTTCTCTTCAATCATTGTTATTTGTAATCACTCCGCCATATGGTCGCCCCTCACTCCATTCTGGATTGGGTAGCACATACTTGGTGTCGAGTTCCCTTTCAACAGTTAGAATAGAAGATCCTCTGACCATATGCTCGCCATCATTGGCGCCATCCTTGGTTAGAGTTGCTTCAATACGTTTTGGTTTAGCTGCTAACCTTAACGGGTACTTTCGTTTGTAATTCTGTTGTTTGAAAAACGAAAAAATTTGGCTCGGAATATTTTAGTTAGCCATTGTGATGTGTCAGTCAGTCACTGTGTATATGTGATATATGTGAGAGCTAGTCATTGTGTATCTGTGATGTATGCTAGAGCTAATCAATGTTGTACTTGTGATGTATATAGGAGCTAGTCACTGTCTATTTGTGATATGTGTTGGAGCTAATCATTGTTGTACTTGTGATGTACATAAGAGCTAATCACCATTGTACTTATGATCTATGTATGATACAGTCACTATTGTACTTGTGATGTGTATGAGCTAGTCACTTGTGTATATGGAGGTATGCTCGTGATAGTCATTGTGTGTGATATTTGGGATTATGGTATGATGTGCCCAGGTTGTGAATATTGTGAATGTTTGTACACTAATGTTTGGTATGGATCCAACACTTGATGGAAAAGTTATTATCATTATATTATAATTGGTAAGTCAATAGCTTACGCTTAATGAATAGTCATGGCTTAAGTGTGAGATCAGAGATCTAGAGCAAGAGGAGAGAATGAACTCCCTCTAATTTTGTGGAGTGAACTACAAAGTCTTTGATTCTCACAAGGGGATACGTAGGCAGGGTTTGGTCTGAGTGTAGGAGTGACCCTAGTTGTATGAGCTTAAAACTTTTGAGTGTAAGAATACAAGTGTGATGTTGATTTTCGTCACCATGGTGAATGATGAGCTAATGAAATTAACACTTCTAATTTAAGATGGAATATGTTTGGTTGGTTAAGTTGGTAGTTTTGGCGAATTATTTTAAAAAAAAATTGGAGTGCCCGATGGGCGGATTTTACAGTATCACACAAGAGGAGATTTCATTTATGATGCATTGGCCACAAAAGACGAGAATAAAGAGATGTGATTTATAATAAAATAAAATTTATGTTAAGGCAACGATTTATGTCTAGCTGGAGTTTCTATTTTAGCCCCATGAGTGGTAATTTCTAAAGTTTGTTTTTAGCAACCTTCTAAAACATGACTAGCATGGAAAGCAACGATTGTTTTTGGGATGATTTGTTTCTAATTTTGAAGAGGAAAGTGTGCAACAGTTTTTTAGCAACCTTCTAAAGTGTGACTAGTACGGAAAGCAGTCATTGTAATGAAGTTTTAAGGCAGCAAATTTTGGTGAAAAAGCAATGCAAGAGATATGTGTTTGAAGGTGATATGTGTAGAAGAAAGGTGTAGCTTGATGAGTGAAAAAAAGATTGCAGACTAAAGTTCAGTTTTTAAGAAAAAGTTCAAGCTCATTTGAAGATAGGTTGGTGCGTCTCTTTCCAGTTTTTGGTTTTGGGTCAGTGCTCAGGTGGGAATTGGTGCTTCCAATGAGTTGGTGCTCATTTTTGTAAAAAGAAGATTGGTGTCTTATGTGGGTTGGTGCCTACATGTTTGTAAGAAAATTAATAAAAGCAATTTTTTGTCGTGGATTTTCCCATAAGGGTTTTCCACGTAATTCTTGTGTTTTTCTTGCATGTATGGTTATTGATGTTTTGAAGCTGTGGTTTTTAATTTGAAATTTTTTATAAGCTATTCTAATACTGATTCACCCCCTCCCCCCCTCAATATAAGTGTGTGCTCTTCAAAAGGTATAAAGACGATTCAATAAGACAAAACTTGTTGAAGGGGTCAATTCACAAAACAAAGAATAAAGAATAGTATTGCCAAAGTAAATATTTTAGAAAAGGTGCGATCTGATTTTCATTTATAAAAGGGCAGCGATTTATTTAAGAGAAGTTTATGCTAGTTACAAAGGGGAAACAAGCAGTTAGAAAGTTTGTGATGTTTTGAATTAAGACATCTCTTTTAATTAAGAGACATGTCATTTGATGTTTTGGGAAGATATAAATTGCACTTTCAGATTGGTGATAAAGTATAAAAAGGAAAAATATGTGAATATTAGAGCGGATATAAAAAGGTAAGAGGCAAAAAAAAAATGAAGTCTAATTCTGATTTATTTTGAAAAGGAATATGTGTGACTATAAGAAAAGAATATATTGGTATATTTATGATTAGATTTGTGAAAAGAACTTGTGCATAGATTGGATCAGATTTGGAGAAGAAGGTTGATATTGAGTGTGGATCAGATTTGTGTTTGGATCAAACTTATAATTTGTGATCAGATTTATGAGAGAAGTTTATCATGTGAAATGTGGTCAAGGATATTGCATGGTGTGTGTTCAGATTTGAGAAGGAAGAGAAGTTGTAGTTGGATCAGATTTGTGTGGATCAAGTTTGTGTTTGAATAAGATTTGGTGAAGGAGTTTATTATATCAGCATTGAAGAATTAAAAAGGTTGAAGCTTATCAAATAAAAGTTGGAGCCTCTTGCTGGGTTGAAGCTCAGTTTATGTGACAGTTGGAGCCTATCAAATAGAGGCTGGAGCCTCTTGCTCAGTTGGAGCTCAGTTTGTGTAGAGATTGGAGACTTTAATAGTAGGTTGGAGCCTATAACAAGAAGAAGAAAATCAATATATATACATATATAAGCAATATTTTGCCGTGGTTTTCTCCTGCAAGGATTTCCACGTAAATCGTGTGTTCTCTTTGTGTTCTAAATTGCTAGATCTTACTTGAATGCTTTTATTGTGAGTGGTTTGTATTATACTAATTCACCCCCCCTTCAATATAACCGTGTGCTCATCACCTAGCTGGTTGTTGAAGGAATCATACAGATTTCTTTCTGTGGTATATAACGATGGGATTTGAAATTTGTGAAATCTTTTATTAAGACAAATTTCAGAATGGAAGTTTTCTATTAGGCATGCTGGTATGAATACAATGTTTTTTATTTATTGGCCTAGCTTTAATATTATGTCCGTACAGTTTCAAGGTAAGATTGATATGTGATGAAGGTTTTAAAGGGAAGTAACCGGATGATTTAGGCTGAGTTTAGAAGCAGTGAGGAAAGGTTGACTATAGTGGAAGCTGCCACCTATTTTGCTTAAGCGCTATACATCTTACTTGGAAGCCGTAACATTTTCAAGGAGAATTCATGGTCTTTTCTTTAGTTCAGCCGCCTCTTTCATAAGGCTGAGACTTGTGTTTGGACCTTGTAAGTTGTTTCTGTTGCATGTTTTGTGAATCCATAAACCAACCGCTTCAAACAGAAAGTGCGACTCCCTTTTTTGGAATTACATGAGATGACATGGAAGGTGAATGTTTGAGAAAGGTTATGATTGCTGCCTTCCAAAGTGTGATACATCCTTAGGCACTGCTGTATCAACTTATGAAGTCGCCACAATTCCCAACAAGGCTGCCAAAGCTCATACTAGGCGCCAATATCATTTACTGAGGGTGATTTGCATGGTGAAGGCTTGGAGCATTGTAGAGGAAGTCTGGCATCATTTCCAAGTCAGTGTAATAATACGATTATTTACTGTATGTGTAGTTGTTGTTAAACACTAGTGGTCAAGCCTTTTATGGGTTGTTTATTGTAGCTGTTGAGCATTTGTTATATAAAAACAAATTTCTCATGTTGTGAGTTATTGGAATGTTTGTTACTCTGTAAATGAACTTATGAAAATTCCTTGTGTATAATCGGTGTACAAGAGCAATTATCAAACCAGTGAAAACAAACTGAATTCATGATCACAATAGTAGAATACCAATTGTTTGACGAAATGCCCATGCTCATAAAATGGTGAAAGTGAAAAAAAAAAAAAATTTGACATATATTGTGTATAAGCTGTTGATACCTTTTTGTTAAACTATACGTAATACGAAAAAAGGAATTGACCAAGGTTTCATAAAAATAAAAAAAAATTGATATCTTCGAAAACAATAGTTCTCTGTGCAATGCCTGGTCTCTTTCCTGTATGCAGAAAACTGCAAGGAAATACCATTTTGGAACCATTATAATACCCAGCAAGCCTGTAAGTTATCTGTTCTCTTCAACCCATAATTTCAGAAGTTTTGGTATAGGTAAGTGCTTGATAAATCTGCAGATCAGAGCTTTTTTCTTTGACATCCAGTGTCTTCCTTCCATTTCATCAACCATGAAGTTATTGGAGGGGTTTCTGGTTCAAGGTAGCGTCAATTCTCATTTTTTATTGGGAAGTTAGCATAGTGCTTGCTCTTCTGTCCTGATATTTCATAACACCTTGCAGGTCCTCCTTGCAGATCTGTGGTGCTTCTTGAGAAACAGCAATCAAACTTTTGTTTGAATTTTTGAGGGTATTACCATGAGAGGAAGCAATCATTAAATACAATCAGCTGTTGCTTGTTTGGGAAAAATTTGGCAGGATTTGATGGCTGAAATGGCCTGCTTCAGAAGATGGAAAAATTATAGAGATACAATCACAAAAGAGAATGAGCTGACCAAATTCTTTTTCAATATAATCATTTCCAGCCAATAATATAACTCTCTTTTAAAAGATTTCTTACAATGGAACTTTATATGAAAATGTAGAAAATATATTCGATACACAAAACCCCATATATCAAATTTGAATGCCTCCATCTCAAAAAAAATTCCTATCAAGACAAACTCAAACACAAAAATGATCTTGCATCAGCAATCTAAGACACAAGTTCACGCAAATTTTCTTTTCTCATTTATATGCAGCAGTCTGATTGTTAGGCATAAGAACAAAGAGAAACAGACCTGAGCCCAGTGGGTGGGTTCTTCTTCTGGAGCAGTTGACAATACAAGAGAAGTAGATTTTGCACGTTTTCTCCTTCTATTTAAACTATCATTCAGGGATAGGTTGACTGAGGATTCGGATTGTTCATCACTAGGAGTTATTGAAGGCCTTTCAAAGGTAACATCAAACCATAATGCAAATCCATGAAGGGGTGCTGCAAAATTATCAATTATGAGACCAACAGTGAGAAATGTATGTGAGTTTGACTTTGATGTTAGCAAATCATTTTAACTAGAACTATATGATCTCTCAATAGAACTCAAGCCATACATACATAAGAAGAAGTCATTTATGTTTATGTGGGACCAATCATGAAAATTAAGAAATGTATAGAACACAGTTTTATTTGAAAAAGATATTGAATGATTCTTAATATTATTACATAAAATCAAATGTTAACCTGCTTATCTGCTAAAATGATTGAATCTTTAAAAGTATACCTCTAATGCATATAGGGTGAACCTTCAACCATAGTTATTATCTAAGTTGCCGGTTCGGGTGCGGGACCGGGCATGGGTACGGGATACAAGTACGTCGTGTTGTGACCTAATTCACACCTCGCCCCATTGCAGATGGGGACCCTCATAGCTTGTTTTTTTTAGGGTTTCGTAGTTGCATCTCAGTCTTGTCTGATCTCCATTTGGGGTTTAGGGTTTTGAAGTTTTGAATGGTCACCCGAGTCAAGTAAGAGAATTTGAGCCTAGATCACTGTGCAAACATCATCATCACGCTTAGGAGACCCAAGAGACGAAGATCGACTGTCATTTCGGTCAATTCCGACATCTCCTACTTTTTGGGGATTGCACCTCTGGACCCCCTATTTTTTAGGACCTACTTTTTTGACACTTTTGAGCAATTCTGAGATCCCTATTTTTAGTGGCTATTTTTAGAAAGTTGCTATTTTTAGAAAGTTTCTATTTTTGGAAGGGTCCCGAATTTCGAAAATCCACTCAGAAGTTCGAAAAACTCAACAAAACTCTCAGAAAATCGATTTGAAAATTTTATGAATTCATGGTGAAAATTCTGATTAACATTAAAAATCTGGAAAAATCAGTGGAAAAATCACAGAAAAATGGTGAATAATCTGAAAAAATCAGTCAAGAAGTCATGGGGAATAGTCAAAAATCTGAGAAACTCATGAAGAAATCTGGAGAATTCATGGAGGTATGGAAAAGGACTGAAATTCATAACCAGCATGGAGAAAGAAGGACAAAATAATGGCAAAGAGCTTCAGCTAGAAGAAGACAATGGCTTAAGATGAGACTAAGTCCGCCCTTCAATGGCTTGACTTCAAGCAAAGTCCGCCTTGGACAACATAAGGCAATGGCAAGGAGATGGATGAAGTCCACCCTCAGCAAGAAAGAATGGCAAGGACATGAAGGAAGTCCGCCCTTCAATGGCAAGGAATGGGATGAAGTCCGCCCTCAGCAAGAAAGTTGAAATGGCAAGACAAGAGGTAAAGTCCGCTCAAAAGAATGGCATGGATGTTTGCCAAGTCCGCCCTTGAGTGGCAAGGAAATTGACAAAGTCCGCTCATGAATGGCAAGGAAATGAGGCAAGTCCGCCCTTGGACAAAACATAAAGTGGCATAAAAACATACCAAGTCCGCCTAGGCAAAATGAATGGCATGAAGTTATGGCAAGTCTGCCTTGGGCAAGATGAAAAAGATGGCAAGCTATAAGGTGAAGTCCGCCCCATGTAAGATGGCACAAACATAGGCCAAGTCCGCCTTGGACAAATAGAGAGGAGGGCATGAGAATGATGGAAGTCCACTCTAAGGAAATGGCTTGAGACTAAGATAAGACCGCCATATGGAAAAAAATGAAGTGGCTAAGGCATAGACAAGAAAAAATTAAATGGCTTGAGACAAATGAAAATTCGCCTTGAAAGAAAATAGAATGGCTTGAACATAGATGAAGTCCGCCATGCTAAGGAAGGAGAAAAATCAAAATTTTGCCTAAGTGAGGACATTGGAAAATTTAAAATTATGCTTGGTACTTTGGAAATTCGCCATGCTTGGAGAGAAAGAAAAATTTCCTAAGTCCAAACATCAACATGTCTAAAGAAAATTTTGCCAGAAACTTAGGACGGAAAGAAAATCATGGCAAAATAAAATTGGAAGAAAGAAAATCATGGCAAAATAAAATTGGAAGATAAAAAATCATGGCAAAATGAAAACGGAAAGAAAATTATTGCCTTAGGTAAAAATAATTTGCCATAAAACGAACGGGTTGAAAATGACACATAAAATAATTATTTTAATTAGTTTAATTATTTATTTTTCAACACCCCAAAGAGATAAGCTTTGAAAAATCAAAATTGGAAAAATATAAAAAGAGCTTTACCAAACTGGCGTTGGATTTGGAAACTTTCCCCAAAGATTATAGTTGAAGATAAAACTTACTATTCAGAAGCGGAATCCAAGCCAAGTTTAAACTTGATCTAATAGAAACAATCGAAATTTGCTAAATGAGTCGAGCTTCTCATCTTTAAATGGAATTCACTTCTCATTTTTACAATCATTCGATTTTTGAAAGAAAAGTGTGAGAAGAAAATTGTCTAAGGCAAGAAAGTTAGAAGTTTGAAGCAAAGTGAAGAAAGAAAATTTATCCTAGTCGGCATTGTGATCGTGATCATTTCATTTTTTATTTTTTTGCAGAGAAGCCAGGCAGACTTATTTTCTTTGCTTCATTTTGGCACAAGCAACTTCGTTAATTGCTTTTCTTTCCAGCATAATTCTTCACGAAGTTGATTTGACAACTAGCTGGAATATTTTTCGAGTAATTTAAATTTTGAATTCTAATTATTCTCTTTGTTTCTTCTTGCAAACTTATTGTCAAGAGAGTAAGAATGAAGTTTGCCAACAAAGGTGTGCAGCTGCAGTCAAAGATTAAATCCACGTGGGAGCATATTGCGGACACTGACCTTGGTCATGTGGATTTTGACGATTTCAGAGAAAGAATGTATGGAAGTGATAGACGTTTTCCTACGCCAATTGTGAGAAGAATGATGCGGAACAGAATTGTTCATGCAGCTGGATTTCCGCCAGCAAAAAGAGTGTCCAGAACTTATGGTGGAATGCGCGTTACATTATAATGCACAGGAGAGACAGATAGAAGCTCCTGACGGAAGGATTCTTGCATACTTGTCCGAGCCAGCCATTCAAGAAACTTTTGGAATTCCGATTTACAACAGGACGTCCTACCGAACCAAAGAGGATGCACTTAAACTTTACCAAAATCAGCGAGACCTTTGTGCATCAAATATAAACAAGACTTGGTTGCTGAAGCCCAAACCTACCGCAGGGAAGATGCCAAAGAAATTGGTCAAAACACATTTCAAAGAAGAATATGGCGACATCGTCTTGCTGCTAAACAGGATAGTAGGCAATCCTCATGGTGTGCCTTTCGAAAATTGGATGTATTATTTCGTTGATGAAATAACTTCCGGAGTCAAGATGTTTAACTGGTCTAGAATGATCAGTGACAGCCTCCATGAGCAGCTGATCAACCTAGAGCAAACCCAGACTTTCCATATGAGCTCCTACGTGATATACCTGCTTGCCAGAACTTACAAGTATGCCGGCTTAGTTTGCAAGGGTGTAGTCAGCAACGGCGAAGGACAGTTTAAGGCCTATGATTGTTATCCACAGCTGCAGCTGAAGGAGAAGTCACATTTCAGACGAGCTCATGATGCCTTTCTGATGTACATCACTCGACTTCTCCAAGGCGGAACACATCAAAGACTCACCCGTGAGGCCAAGAGTCTGATTGGCAGATATGGATCGTGCTTCATCCAATATCCCAAGTTTACTTACATCAAGATCCAAGGATTCTCAGGAAATCCTTATAGACTGCCCATCTATCCAACCAACAAAATGGTTTTGTTGGAAGTTCTAAGGCAATTGGAGGCATATCAGAATATTCAAAGGCCAAAACAGAAAGCAGCTGTCACTTTTCCATTTTTCATCGGTAATATGGAAGAATCCTGTCCAACGGCGCAAGCAGCGGAGAGTGCTCGACTGGAAATCCAGAAATATCCATTCATATCATACAAGTCCAGGAATAACTTTGATCCACTCCATCACATTAGAACTGTGGACGGAGAGAAATACAAGCACCGAATAGACTTAGAAGATTTTTGGGCTAATGCGGCTGACGAATATGATGTAAGGAAAAGGGTGTGGTCGAGATTGCCGCTAAGTATGATAAGGGCAATAGAACTTTTCAAGGTACCTGATCCATTGGAGGATGACGAAGTTCATGTACAGCCAGGCTTCAAAGAAAGCGAGCCACTTCCTCCTATAAGGTGGTCTGAACCTGAGATGGGTGACTTGGTGACATTAATGCGGCCTGTATTCCAATATTCTCAATGGTGGATAGATCAACAAGTGCAAGTTTTGTGGCGGAGAAATGTGCAATTCACATATGAATTGATGGGCGATTCAGAGTCATGTTCCTCAAATGCCGAAGCATCTCGTGGGGATGGAACAACAAATGCCGCCGACTTGAGAAAGAGGAAAGAAATTGATGAATCTACAAAGCAGGACAAGAATAAAATAATAGATGAAGGGCCTTCTCAAAAGAAATCCAGGCCCCTTCAGTCGACCACTTCCAGAAATATAGATGAAATATTAGCCATGGATGAAGAGTCTTGGGAACATGTTAGAATTCCCTCTCCAGTCAGAGATGTGGAACCAATACAATCAGAAGATGATGCTCAGCCTTCCCCTGCAGGCACAGAGATTTTGGAGTCAGACAATGACACGGACATCATGGATCGAGAATTCGAAGAGGGAATGATTTTCGCCCTCAAAGGAATACAAGAAGACCCATCCGTGCAAGAAATTCATGGTATGCCAGAAATCCAATCGGTGCAAGAAGTTAAGGATGTGCAAGGAATTCCGGATATGCCAGAAGTACAAGCCGTGCAAGAAGTTCAAGAAATGCAAGGTGTCCAGGATCAATAGGAAGATGGAATTGAACAGTCAACCATCCCGGATTGGCTAAAAGAAAGATTAAAGAGAAAGGCGCCAGTAGAGGTTCCTGAAGAGGATGATGCCACAGATTTCTTGGCCAGGCTAGAGCAAGCTGCTACTAGAAAGAAAGACAAGAAATTCTCTACCATACAAAGGGATGAGGCTGATAATCGCACAGTGCAAGTTGCCATGCCTACAGTTGATAAGTTTCAGGATGAGATTGCTCCAAATGAATATGCCATCACGACCATTGATATGGGTCCGACGACAAAAGGACAGAAAGTTGAAGACTTGGACAATTCCATTGCCACCATCAAGTCTAGGCTGGAAAGGGAAGTGGCAAAGAAAAAAGAATATAAGAAAGAGATTGAGCGTCTAAAAGATTATATTCAACATCTAACCAGGCCGCTCAATCAAGGTGACCAGGCCGCACTTCCACCTCCAAATTCTTCACAGGAAATGGTTGCAAATTTTGAAGAAGAGTTGACTAAGACAAGAGAAGCTAAAGACTGGATGACTGAAAAGAAGGAAGAATCAATGGAATTCGCGGAGAAGTTGGCATATGTGTATGAGCAAACTTTGTCATGTCCCCGAATTGGAGGTATGGTGATTTAATTAAATTATTTAATTAAGTTGTCCAAATTATTGATAATTTATGAGGATAGCTTAATTGATGATTTAATTAAATCAAGAGATGTTATTAAATTAATTATTTATTAAGTTATTCCCATAAAATAAAATATCAAAAGGGATGACTTATTATTTAATTAATTTAATAATAAAAAGTGACTTAAGTGACTTAATAATAAAATAATAAAGTAATAAAGTCACTTAAGGAATATTTCTGGAATCTTCTAGAAGTCTCTTGGTGATGAGGTTGAAAAAGTATAAAAAGAGGCTTGGGCTATGCATTTGGACATCTTGAGTTGCAAACACTTTTCTACTACACTGCTGAAGCTGAATGCTTAGCTTATTGTTTTCCAGTCTTCGTTTGTGAAAGACCAAACCTAGCTGGTTAAGTGCCAATTTCGGTTGTGCAACACCAACCCTAGTTGGATAGTGGAGGAAGATACTTCAGTCTTTCTCATTGGACTTATTGCAATCATTGGAGGTCATTTTTGGAGAGGTTTATGAGATATTTTGAAGTCTGCAATTTTGTTTCAGTCTGCAGATCAGCCATGAGAGAAATTACATTTTCATTCGTTGCTCTTCAATAAGGAGATATAATTTTGTGGGCACTTGAGGGATTGCTTCCTTTGGTGTTGGCAATCATTTTCATAACAAATTCGAGGAGCTTAGAGGCTGTATTTATTTTTCTAAAGAGTTGCCAGGCAAGAACAGGGGCGGCTGCTGTAGGTGAAGATTGTGCATCATTGAAGATTGTTTTGAAAATACCAAGTTGCCATTTCATCATCGATTTCCTTCAGCATATTATTACAAGGTTCCTTTATGTATTTGCATGCTTTGCATTGTCATATTAGATTATTTTAGTCGCTGCCTTCTTGCAGCTGTAGGTGCATATTCTATATCATATTTGTAATAGCATTATTCATTCCATTGTAAGCCAAGATTCTTGGCATTGCATTTTGAGTAGTTACAATCATCATATCAACATTGTATAACAGCCTTGTATTTGGATTTGCACTTAATGAAGGAGTTATAAGGTTGTATGACAAATGTTTGACAAATTGCCTCTGGATGTAGCTTTCATTCCCTCATGTTAGTTTGCATACTAAATGTTTGTAGAAATGTCATAGTGCTGTAGATGGTTATTGGCATTAGGGAAATTACATGAGAGGTGTTTGTAAAAATGTTTCTTCTATGTAATTACATTTCTCTCAATTAGTATGTATGCCAAGTGTTTGTGAAAATACCTCTTGGCTGTAGGTGTGCATTTGCATTTAGAAATTCATTTATATGCACTTGAAAACACAAAAAGAGTTGCATCTTCATTTTAGAACTTTGAATACATATCTTAGAAGTTATTTCCAAGCATTTGAACAACATTTGCATCCATCAAATCAAAGACAAAGCAATTTGAAATCAATTACCAGCAAATTGAAAATTGCATACAAAGTGTTTGTCAAAATTCCAAAGGCAAAAAATCAGTGTTTTTGGATCAGATTTGGCAAGGCACTTTACAGTGGTATCAGAGCTTGGATCTTGCCAGCCTGTTGGGGAGCATAGTGTGAGTTATGGATTCCATGGATGATATAATCTCTTGTTATGAAGTGTACCTTACACTTCCTCAAGAGATTAGAAATGAACTTCCCTTCTTCAGTTCAAAGAAAGCTTGGATGGAGCCATTCATTCAACGACAGATTTCTATCAAGAAAAGTTTGGAGTCATGGAAAGCCTCACTAAGAAAAAGGGAGCAGCTTGAAGTATCTACAGGAGAGGTATTTAAAAGTCTTCATGATGAATTTGCAGCAGTTAGTGACCAGCATACTGCAAATCCTAAAAAGAACATTACACTCCATGATGACTTCAAGAGTATAGAAGAGCAAGAGAAAAAGGAAGACACCTTGGAGCAGCTACATGAAGATAAGTCTTCTTGTGATGTTACATTGAGTGAAGAATCAGATGGTTCGGTAAATGAAGATCCTTTGAAGACTCAAAATGTTAGTTTAACTAGTGGAACAGCCACTAGTGACTTGATTACAAACAATGAAGGTGACACTCTAGAATGGCATGATATGATTACAGATTGGTTTGAGGACAGCAGCATGATGACTCATCCTTCTCATAACAAGGAAGCTTGTGATCATGAACAAGCCAATGATATGATATCTTCTTTTCATGACAGCCCTACACCTATTGGTAGACATGAAGATATCAAACATAAGAGGACTGATTTTGTGTATTTTGGCATTGACGAGGTGAAAAGGTCCGAAATGTTGAATGAAGAATGGTTGAAGAAGGCCAAAGAGGCTAAGTGGGTGGCTGCCAATGTAAGAAAACATCTTCAAGAAGTCAAAGCAAAGGTCAATCTCATCAACATGGCAAGGCAAAAAAGGATAGATCACATTCGAAGACTCCTCATTCAAATGAAGGATGAATTTGAAAATGACATTTTTTCTAATATTAGTGATGAAGAGTTTCACTTGGTACAATTTGAGGTTTCTTCATGTGGTGTAATGGTTGATCATTCTTTTGAGGAGGATGATATTGTTGGTGATAACACTCTTAGTGGATCAGCCACTCAAGAGTTGTCCTTGGAGGGTAATGAAGGCATCCACAACCTATCTTTGGATTGGTTACCTATTTCATATGATAGGGCAGCTATCTACTTGTTGGTTGGTGATTTTATTTTCTCAAAGTCTTCATTGATTGATGGTAGTCCTACTTGGAGTTCCATTGCACATTCATATTTGGCATTGTTTACATCAGCTATTGAGTGGATTCAGCAAGTTGTACTAGTGCTGCAGGAGCTACTTGGTGGTGAAAGGGACATTACACAGATCTTCACTTGGGATCCAGGTGGCTAGTGGACAGGCACAGTTGATTCTCCAATTCAGGCATCAAATGTTGTGACAGTTGAAATGGATTGACAGTTGTGAATTGCTTGAGGACAAGCAATTTTGGGAAGGGAGGACTGTCATGTCCCCGAATTGGAGGTATGGTGATTTAATTAAATTATTTAATTAAGTTGTCCAAATTATTGATAATTTATGAGGATAGCTTAATTGATGATTTAATTAAATCAAGAGATGTTATTAAATTAATTATTTATTAAGTTATTCCCATAAAATAAAATATCAAAAGGGATGACTTATTATTTAATTAATTTAATAATAAAAAGTGACTTAAGTGATTTAATTATAAAATAATAAAGTAATAAAATCACTTAAGGAATATTTCTGGAATCTTCTAGAAGTCTCTTGGTAATGAGGTTGAAAAAGTATAAAAAGAGGCTTGGGCTATGCATTTGGACATCTTGAGTTGCAAATACTTTTCTACTACATTGCTAAAGCTGAATGCTTAGCTTATTGTTTTCCAGTCTTCGTTTGTGAAAGACCAAACCTAGCTGGTTAAGTGCCAATTTCGGTTGTGCAACACCAACCCTAGTTGGATAGTGGAGGAAGATACTTCAGTCTTTCTCATTGGACTTATTGCAATCATTGGAGGTCATTTTTGGAGAGGTTTATGAGATATTTTGAAGTCTGCAATTTTGTTTCAGTCTGCAGATCAGCCATGAGAGAAATTACATTTTCATTCGTTGCTCTTCAATAAGGAGATATAATTTTGTGGGCACTTGAGGGATTGCTTCCTTTGGTGTTGGCAATCATTTTCATAACAAATTCGAGGAGCTTAGAGGCTGTATTTATTTTTCTAAAGAGTTGCCAGGCAAGAACAGGGGCGGCTGCTGTAGGTGAAGATTGTGCATCATTGAAGATTGTTTTGAAAATACCAAGTTGCCATTTCATCATCGATTTCCTTCAGCATATTATTACCAGGTTCCTTTATGTATTTGCATGCTTTGCATTGTCATAGTAGATTATTTTAGTCGCTGCCTTCCTGCAGCTGTAGGTGCATATTCTATATCATATTTGTAATAGCATTATTCATTCCATTGTAAGCCAAGAGTCTTGGCATTGCATTTTGAGTAGTTGCAATCATCATATCAACATTGTATAACAGCCTTGTATTTGGATTTGCACTTAATGAAGGAGTTATAAGGTTGTATGACAAATGTTTGACAAATTGCCTCTGGCTGTAGCTTTCATTCCCTCATGTTAGTTTGCATACTAAATGTTTGTAGAAATGTCATAGTGCTGTAGATGGTTATTGGCATTAGGGAAATTACATGAGAGGTGTTTGTAAAAATGTTTCTTCTATGTAATTACATTTCTCTCAATTAGTATGTATGCCAAGTGTTTGTGAAAATACCTCTTGGCTGTAGGTGTGCATTTGCATTTAGAAATTCATTTATATGCACTTGAAAACACAAAAAGAGTTGCATCTTCATTTTAGAACTTTGAATACATATCTTAGAAGTTATTTCCAAGCATTTGAACAACATTTGCATCCATCAAATCAAAGACAAAGCAATTTGAAATCAATTACCAGCAAATTGAAGATTGCATACAACGTGTTTGTCAAAATTCCAAAGGCAAAAAATCAGTGTTTTTGGATCAGATTTGGCAAGGCACTTTACAAACTTCCTTCTTGCTGTCACGACTTACAGACTTAGCAGAATCATGGGATGGCCTCAAAGATATTCAAAATAAGATTATCCCATGTATTCGAGAATTAAAAGGCATCTCGAAGCAAAAGTTGATTGATGACAAGATTATTGAAGCTAGAGCTGCATATGATTTCAATGGTTGGTATTACGCTCTGATTTCACGAGGAGAAGTCCTGGAAAGGGTGAAGCAAGATAGCACCAAAGTTGAAGAGCAGGCGAAGGAGATTCAAAGTAAGGTTTACCAGATGGCTGCAGATATGCTTGACCGAGATGTTGTTCGGAAAAAACACTTGCGGCCACAAAATTTAAAAGAACAAGTCCGAAGAATTTTCTCCACCACCTCTGGGCCAATCATGAAAGAAAATTTTACCAAGGCTTTCAGCTTCATGACCATCAGAGACACTTTCTTGCTGCATGAACCAAATTGAGCGATCACCTTTGCAAAATGTGCTAAGAGTTTGGACTTGCTCGAATACAACGTCAATGCACTGCCGGACATTGCCATGGAGGAGGTCAGCCTGATCGTGTCCAAGTTTGCCGAGCGTGCTACTGTACGAGTGGATAAGGATGCAACTCCAGATGCCTGAAGTTCTCTCCACTTAACTGATGGATAATTAGGAAACCCTAATTAGGGTTTGGTTATGTTTGATCCTGGCCGTTGATCTTATTTTAATCTTGGCCGTTCATTGTAATTTGGGATGCTATATAAACCCTCCCTCCTTTTCTCTCGGGTATTCATTCAGTATTAGATTAGAGGAGATCAGATTAGAGAAGATTAGAGGATAAATAGAGCTTAGAAGAGATTGTAGAGAATAAGAGAGAGATTTTTATGAGATTGTTGTGAAAACACTATTTTGATAATGAAGTTCATATTGCATGAGGTACTTTGAATCCTTTGATTGTCAAATGGTTGCATGGTTTCATATTTCTCTTTCTCGTCTAGTCAATTTGAATTAGAATTTAGATATATGTTAAAAGAATGAAAGATTGATAGCAAGGGTTAGCGAAACTTAGCTCACACTTTCTTTGAGTGGATGCTTTTCATTCAATGTGTAAAGTTAGACTGAGCTTTATCGTGGATGCTTCAACGTTTACTTCGAACAATGCTGTTCTATTGATGGTATTGTTCATGGTGGAAAATTTTTAACGCACAAATCCCAGAAGATTGCACTTGCTTTGTGTAGTTGTCGTTTACCGTGGCGAAACAAAGTACTGTTTATTTGGTTTCACTTAATCCTTGCCGTCTCTTGATTTCATAGGAATAACATAGGACTCCTAAACCTTTCCCTTTTTTCTTTTTTTTTATAAAGTCAAAAAATCCAAAATGATACTGTATTTATGTCTTTGAGTAACTTGCAAAAGTAAATCCCTATTGTCCCCCCAGCAAATCACATCAAACCACAGAGCTTATCCGCACTCATCTTAAACATTGGAATTACCGTATGATCTTACTTGCAATCTTAGCATATGAGGTAGTTTTTCAAGAGGGGATATAGCGTCTTTGACACTTTATTCTAGAATGTTTGTTGTGTCATAAAACACGCATCAACACGTCGGTACGGCAATTTTTTCCCCTGAAATACGGTACGTTTGGGTACGGCTGTATATAATATATATATATATATATATACTATCAAATGTATTTACAATTTTTTATATTTTAAATTTTTTTTTTATATATATATATATATATAAATTTACAAAATTGTAAATACATTTGATAGTATGAACTATGAGTCTATGATACTTCATCAATCACCAATCATCATTAAATCTAAAATCATTGATCAATGCTAGTGATAAACTACAAGCCTATAAAGATAAATCATAAATGCCAATTGATAGTTCAAAATTCCAATACATATGTCATACTCATTTATTAATAATAAATATCATATATGTCTCTCTAGTCATGATTCAAATGAAGCTCATTACAATTATTCATCAATCATCAAAAGGTTCTAGATCATCATCATTTGGTTCGACAGAACCACAAGCAAATGTATTGCCAGTGCCACTTGTAGTAGTTGCATCATGTGAAAGAGTCTCAACATCATCATCATCTATAGTGACTCTAGCAAGCTCTGCAATAGATGCATCCAAGTTGGCACACTTAGTGGCTATATCCCAATTCTTCATTGAACCCTCCTTGTACTCATCTTGCTTATGTGATAGAAGATGCAAGTTGGAATGGACATAAACCAAGTCTTCTACTTTTTTTTGCAGCCAACCGGTTACACTTCACTGAGTGGATATAGGAGTATGTACTCCAATTTCGTTCAGCTGAAGAACTTGCAACCTGTTGAAATTGGAGAGAAAACCAAAATAACTTAGAAATAAAAAATGAAAAATAAATTAAAGAATGGACCATGGTAAGTAGCAGTACTAAACTTAAAGTCTATAATACAAATGTTAAATAAAAAAAATAAAAAAATAAAAATTACTTGTGATAGAATCTTGATTGCAAGAGATTGGAGGAACATAAAATCTTGCCCATGGAGGTACCACCATGTATGAGCATCGACTGTGTATTGGTCTTGAATAGCACGAAGACTATGATTCCGTCCTAAGATGAACAAGCCAAACTCTTTCCTAACATTTTCCACCACTTATGGATCTACGAAGAGTCTTTTGAATGCTCGCTTGTACCCATTAGCAACTTCACTATCTCTATATGGTGGAGTTCTCCCTGGCAAAGCAAGTATCTGTGAACTATAGTATTTGGGAGATAATGCATATGCAAGGAGATGCAATGGTGTGTTCATCTTGTCCCAACGATGGTGAATGATTTTTTCAACTCTATGAAAAAATGTTTCTTGGGGGTCATTCTCTTTTTCTACTATTATCAACTTTATTTTTTCTATCATGGAGTCAATAACATCATAGATTTCCCTCCAACATGGTTGATCTGTATCAGCAAACCTGATCATACTCATGATAGGCTCGGTGAATCTCAACAGATAGGCCACACGATCCCACCAAATGTCATCTAGGATCAATGACTTGACCTTTTGGGCCCTCTCTGAACTTTATGTTTTCCAAATACTCCATTGGTTGCTAATAACCATGGCACCCAATGCCTCTCACACCTTCACAAGTCATCTCAAAACAATTGTGTGTGATCAAATTGGGTCTCAGCAACCTAGGATCATGTAAAACATAAGTTAATAATAATAACACATTAAAATATAAATCCATAAAATTAAAAAATAAATTACATAATTGATAATTAAATTAAATTTACCTTCAATAATTCCAATCTCGAGAAAGTCCTAAAGATGCTTTGTGACATATGGTGGTTTGTCACAAACATTTGGATCTCCTCAACCTCTTGGTATATATCTTTCACCCATTCTATTTGAGTGCCAATTGCTTGCATCACCAAGTTAAGGGAGTGTACAGTGCATGGTGTCCAAAAAATGTGTTCATACCTTTGCTCAACCAAAATACCTGTAGCCTTGCAATTTTTTGCATTGTCTGTAATGACTTAAACAACATTTTCCGGACCCACCATCTCTATAGATTCAATGAGGATTTTTGAAATGAATTATGCATCCTTGATTTGCCACTCACAATCAACTACCTTCAAAAACATAGCCCCTTTTGGGGACACTGCAATAACATTTATCAAAGGTCGGTTTTTGCAATCCTTCCATCCATCGGATACAATAGACATTCCTGTTTCAACCCAAGAATCCCTAATTGGTTTGAGTGATGTCTGTACATGATTTTTTTCTTTTACTAATAAGGTGGTGCGCACTTGTTCATACCCAGGAGATTTCAAACTTGAAGGTGCAGTATTGATTGCCTCCACCATTTCACGCCAATATGGTGATCTCACCAAGTTGAAAGGAAGACCATTGGCATAAATGCAACATGTAATTTTTTCCTTTGCGATGTCTCTTGCTTCATTTTGAAATGCCCTATCCAATGGTCCTTTTTTGTGGGAAGAAATGGGATCTTCTACTTGGACAGAGGGTGTCTCCAAGAAAGGATGTTGAGAGGCCTGCTGAATCTACAGGCAAAGTCATTGAGTTTTTCTTTGCTAAAGGATGGTTTCTTAATTTTGTTCTTTCAGCCATAGCATCAGCTTCTTCTTGTTCAGCAATGTATTTCATAATTGTATCCTTTGACAACCCCTTCTTGTTTGGCCCTCCACATACTCTAATCCCTTGCCCACCTTGTCCACAAAGGTGAAATCTCACTCAACTATATGAGTTCTTAAATTGGATTTTACACTCATCACAAATCCAAACAAATGCCCCACCTCCTAGAAGTTGTTCAACCACCGTAGTATGATGCCATAAACGAGATGCTACATCAATTTTAAACTTTTGGTTTTTACCAACAATAACACCCACTGAACTTGAACTTGTAGCTATTTGAACTTTGATTTTGCTGTTATAAGAAATATAAAGTATCGAACAAATTACAAAATGAACACCAAAACACATTGAAACAAATAGCAAATCTTATTTCTTCTTTTCTAAAAAAATTTTTGAAAAAATTCTTCAAAAACTTGAAAAAATGAGTTAAAATGCATACCTTAAGTGATTAGATCTCCTTTGTGCAAGCTATCCTCACTTTCTTTTGCACTTGATCAATCTCCTTAAAAAACTTAGCAACCTACAAAATAAGAAAAATGGAGGGCAAAATGTGTTTGTAAGTGCAATGAAATGACAAAGGAGTGATAGAGTCATGTTATAAAGGCGTTTTAGGGCTTTCTTGGCACTTTAAGTGCTTTAAAATTGATTTTTTATTTTATTTTAGCGCCCAAAGTTCATGGGAGTGTTTGGGCACACGCAGGCACAGTTGGGAGTGCCCAACCACCCCCGAGTTCTCTGTGGGTCCGCTTGGAGCATACCCACACAAAACCCAGGGGTGTCTAGGCGCTCCCAGCCGCTCCCCAGCAAGAACCCGTGCCCAAACGCTCCAGGAGTGGGCACGTAGGGCAAAAACAGAGAACCCAGTAACATTGATCCATGGGACATAAATTTACCATTGGTTTTCTTTGGACACTATAATGCTGAATTACATTGAAATATTTAATAAGATCATAAGTTGTCCTTCCAAAGATGACCTAAACATCGCAAGTAGGTAGTAATTTCTGACATGGAACCCCACATTGTACCTATGAAAGAGCAGAATAGGTGGCTTTTTCCATAGAAACCATACATGTACGATGTTCTCAATAATGGAGACAATGAATTTCTATATTTGTTGAGATGAGAATATATCTTGCTATAGACTCCCTTATAGTATTAAAGTCTCGAATGATCAATAGTCTGAGAAGTATCTCTGCAGAATAACCAATATGTTTTTGATGAAATGATTTTTTATACTTAACATCTGGCTGTCTATATCAATGAACATATATTAGACAAAATCACAAATGCCAAAGAACAATAAGGCTGTATCTGAATGGAATATAGGCATGGACAAATAACCCAAGCTAAGAACCCCCAAGTAACTACTAATCCTCATATATTTAGCTGTTTGCAATTTGAATAATGTGGTAAAATCTAGTTGAACATCCTATTGGTGTTTTAATTTGTCCCTTTCATGAAAGCATAATCAAAGTAGAGTGCAAGGATAAACCTTTCTTCAAAGTAGAAGGGAAAACTCCCTTGTACCAAAACTTAAACTGAAACCCCAAAAATCTAAACCTCGTTTACATGCTCACCAATTACTCATAGACTTGGTGAGTATTCATGAGAAAAATGCAAAAATGAGTAAATCGAGTGGAAACTCACCACCCTCTGAAAACAAGTCTTGGCAAGTTTGCATGCCAAACTCACTATGAGTACTTAAAACTTGCCATTTTCTAAAAACAAGTCTTGGTGAGTCTATGCATACTTAAAATTCGCCACTTGTAAAAGATAAGTCCCAACAAGTTTGTGTGCCAAACTCACCATCAATAGTAGGCAACTTTGACACAGTCTCATTGGGATGTAGGTTGAAGTGAGTTGGACCCCACAGCAACAAAAATCTTTTGGGGAAATAATTGGTAAACCAAAAGTTTAAGATTTTTTGAAAAAATTGGGAAAACATGGAATTTAAAAAAAAATGTAAAAAATTGTAGAATAAGAGACAAAAAACTGTTTTTTTTTTTAAAAAAAATTGAAAGGCATTTCCATAGCAATAGAGTTATAGAAAGAAAATAAAATAGAGAGTTTAACTAATAAATCATAGAAAATAGATTTTGCTGTTTATATTCATATCGCTGATTACATTGCATTCCACATCTTTCAAAGCATTAGTTCAGAATGCATAACTGATAGATGACAAAATTTCAATTACAATATAGTTTGTACAAAGTCAACCTATAAACTGAGTACAAAGTCTCAAAAAATCAAAAGTAGCCTAATGATGAAGCTCCTCAGGCTTTGCCTCTCCTAAGTCGTTCAGTCAAATGAGTATCAATAAATAGAGCTATGCTAGAGGGATGCAGGTCCTAATGATGAAGCTCCTTAGGCTTTGCCTCTCCTAAGTCGTTCAGTCAAATGAGTATCAAAGTTGGACTCCACTAGGATCTCAAAATCCTCAGCCTCAAGAAATTCATCACCAGCAATCCACTCATTGCCTGGATCAAAAATTGCCTCAAAGAAATGTGGTCTCATGGTGATGGAATGCCATGACAATCAATAGCAACCACATTTCTTTGAGGCAATTTTTCAACCAATTCACTGCCTTGTCTATGCTACCACATTTTTTATACATGTATACGAAAGCATTTTATCAAACAGTTCACTACCCTACCGCTATGGCTAAAAGCCTAAAACAAGTGCTTTCGATCAGCGTGATTTTATTCGCATATTTTTTAGCAATTCTGCAGTTTGAAATGGGAAAAAATCATTGACCAAAAGGTCAAAGATTTTTTCAAAAAATTGGGGAAAAAATCGTCCAGCCTGCAGATTTTTGAAAAATCGGGATTAATTGGGTTTTTTTCAAGATTTCTGTAACTATGGGTTGAACATTGAAATGTGGGTTCAGACACTGAAATGCGGAGAAAATGTGCCTTCACTAAAAAACACATTGTTTTTTGCTGTTTTTAAGCCTACAATACCCTAGCATTTCCTCACACAACATTTGGAGCTTTGCTCAAGTGAATTTGCACAAGTTGGAGTAGATTTGGGAAGAAAATTTGTACAGTTTTGGTTTCTAGGTCAGATTGTTATTATTTTCTTTTCTTTTTCATTTTTTCTCCAAGCACTGCAAGCATATAAATTCTTTCCAAAATGTTAGAATTAAGTTTTTAAACCTGATTTACATGCATTGAATTTGATTTCTATAAATTTCAATGTTGATTGAAGCTAGTTTTTATCATTGTCTTAGTTTTAAATGTTGTTTTACATGCTGTAGGTTAGCATACAATAGTAGATCTTGAAACTTTTGCTTTTTAAATCTGGATTTGCTAGCATACAATAGTAGATCTTGAAACTTTTGCTTTTTAAATCTGGATTTGCATGCAATCTGAAAGTTTTGGTCATCTAATTCTTGATTTGTTAATAGTGTTCCACGGAATTCTTGACAGGGTCAGGGGAATGGGGGGATGACTTTCGGGGACGAGGGGACCAAGGGCCTAAATTTGGGGATGGCAGGAGATGACAAGGGGACAATGGTGGGGGGGTCCAGCAGGGGGTGGTGCTAATATACATATAGGTACTTGAAAAAATAGTTATAAAAAGATGTATAAGAATTACAATGTTGAATTTACAAATGGAACTTTGGCAAATTGAATTCAAATTACTAATTAAAGTTATTAACAATTTAACAATAACAATTATAAGTATAACATTGACATTTGAACAACAAAAATGTCAAATTCAAATTTTATATTCAAGATTTCATAATGATGATTACAATGAGTACAATCATGAATCAAGTCAAAATAACAAAATGTAATGAAGTGTGAAGCCTCTAATCATCCCCAAACTCCTCATCACTAGAACTGTTGAAATTGGAAGTGGACATGTGCTAAAGCTCCGCCAAACTAATACCAACCAACCCTACTTGTGTAGCATCCTCATCAACATGTGCTAGCTCCTCTGGCTCTACATCCCACCATGTTGCTAACTCTCTTTGTACACAAGTGTCTTGTAGTCAATGAGATGCAAAGCACTATGTATAGCCAAAACCTTCTTTGCTCTCCTAGATGTAAGTTTATTCCTCTTAAGAGATTGGATGAAGCTATAAGTAGACCAATTCCTCTCAGTAGCTGAAGAACTAGAAACCTGAGATAGCAATCGAATGGCTAGAGTGGTAGTCAATGAAATCAGTCCATGGCAATTCCACCACAAAATCGGGTCCTCTTGTGCCATAGTTCCCATATCCATCTTGGTCACCTCAAAATAACCCCTAAGAGTGGCAAATTTTGTCCACTCAATACGAACGATATTGGCCTCTACAAAATCATACATCTTTTCAATGGCCCTAAACAACCCTTCCTTCACCTCAGCACCATGTAAGGGTGTAACTCTACCAAGCCCTTTCACATACTACTTGAGGTTCAATGCATAGGTAGCCATGTGCAAAGGAGTGTTGAGCTTCTCCCATCTCTTGTGAATGATTAGTTGAATGTGCTCATTGTAGAATGCCAATGTGGGATCCTCTTGCACGACAACTTTCATTTGGCCTAGCATAGAATCAATGCACTCATACACCTCTCCAAGGCTAGGTGCATTGGCATCCCCATATCTAATGACCTGGACAATTGGAGCAATGATAGAGACTATGTATTTTGCATCACCCCAAAAAACATCACTCTTCACTACATCGTTCACCCTCTTCCCCTATTCTATCTTGGACTCAGGCCACTGATTCCATTCTGATGTCATAACCATTAGTTGCAATGCCTCTTGCAACTCAAGCATTCTCTCCAAGAGAATGAAATAGGATGCAAATCTAGTCTCGAAAGGTTTCAAAAATTCCTTCTTAGAGAAGGTCATAAAGAGTGCATGTGAAGTGTGGTGGTTGCAGATAAACATCTACACATCTCTAGCGTCATTGACCACTGCTTTGATCCAATCAATCTTTCCTATGTTCTTGAGTGCATTGTTCATGGCATGCACACAAAGAGTGCACCAAATGTGTCTATAAGTTCTCTCGATCAATTTCCTTGCAGCTTTGCACACATGGGTTGCATCTGTCACTACTTGGGCCACATTTTGTGGCCCAACCTCCTCAATAGCATCCTTGAGGACCTGAAACTGAAAATTGGCATCCTTGCAATGCCCTGGTCAATCAATTTCCTTAAGAAAATATGGGCCCACTAAACATGTAACCATGATATTGATGAGTGGGTGATGCCTAATGTCCATCCACCCATCCATGACAATATTGTATCCATTTGCCAACCAACATTCCTTCATTTTCTCCATTAACACATTTATTTTGGAATAGCTCTTATCCAAGATTGTGGTCCTCAATTTTGTCTCCCCTGGTGGCACATATGATGGTCCTGGCCTTGCTACCATCGCCATTGCCTCCTTATAATAAGGAGATCGAGCCACATGGAATGGAATGCCATTGGAAAAGAAGAATTTTCCAATGGCATTATCTGTTTCATCCTTCATCTGCACATTGAATAATTCAGCTATTGGATTAGGAGCATCAGTTGTCAACTTGTGTTCCCCCCTAGCCTTTGCTGAAGTAGAAGATGGCATACATGTAAATTGCCTCTGCAAAGTAGAAGTAGAACCATGTGGTTGGCTCTGCTTACCCCTTGGCCTATGAGACAAAGCAGCAGATATAGGTGCAACAGTTGTAGTTGCACTGTCTTCACCACCAACACCACATAGCCTACATATCTCAACCTTGAATTTCAAGTTATTCGGTGACCCCAAAAACTTACATCCTTCTACACCTTTTCCTTGGATACGAAGGAGGTGGCATTAACTTTGGTAATGCTGCCAAACCATCCAAGGCCACAAAAGTGGCACTTCCACAACCTTGTGCCCCCAAATGTTCCAGACTTGCTTGGCAATTTTGTTGCAAATTGTTTCAAAGGAGACTTAGGATCAAAAGGACCCTTAGCATACTAGTAGTTGCACTGGCCACGGAACTAGTGATTTGGGTCAAATGATCACCCCTCTCTACTACATTTTCATCAACCTTAGATGCACAATCAGATTCAGCTTCACTATAAGAGTGAACCTCAACCTTATCCTCATTTATGCCATGAAAACTCATTGTGACATTACAATAAACAATATAAAACTTCTAAAATTCAAACTGTACATGCTGCTGCATAGCATAACACAAAGAATTAGGACAAAGATTGTTTTTCTTACTCTAGATCGCACAAAGCACAAAAGCAAAGGATACACAAATAAAAATCTTTGTTCTTAATCTTTGTCAACCAAGGATTTCACTTTTGTTTTTCTTACTTCATATCACATGAAATGTAGAAGCAGAAGATACACAAAAGTTTCATCCTAGTTTGACAAAAGTTTAAAATTAAATCTTGATGGACATATGAACAATGAACATTGAACAATTGAAATTTAATATGCTACTTGATAATGCACTTGCAGCCATGTCTATGAAATTATGAACAAAATTTCAAATTAAAATATGAAACTAAAAATATTGAGAAAAAATAAAAAATAAACAAAAAAACCAATCATGAAATCCTACCTTTTGCTTGAAAAATCCTCCCAACTTGATGTAGAATCCCTCTTCTTCTTGCTCCTCATCAACTTTCTTGAACTTTCACTCCTTCACTCTCACTCTTTGCTCCTCCTCAACTTTGATGTTGAAATGAACTTGTGAGTGATTGTGAGGATTTAAGGGGGTCTTATAGGGTTTGGAAGGGCTGGGTGGGCCCCATTGGCCATTAGGGTTAGGGTTAGGGTGGTCAAATCCAAATAAAAATGTTTTTTTTTTATGTTTTGGGCACTTTATGGCCCTACTCACCACAGGAGATGCCTGGGCGTCCCCGACGGCGAAGGGGGGAGGTGGCGGCTTGGTGGGGTACGTTTCCCCCATGTTCCAAAGACGTCCTTGTCCCAAAAACATGGGTTTTCTTTTGTGGGGGGGGCGGGACGTATCCCCGTGGAACACTATTTTTTAATGTATTTCAAACTTGGTGTTTGAAGTCGAGATTAAAAGAAAATCACAAAAAGACAATCTTCAAGAGCTTTCTCCAAATTTCTTGTTAATATTATCTTCCACTCTCCTCTTTATAGCGTTTAAACTTCATGTGGTTCATTAAGCCTCCAAATCAATGAATAAATCTTTTAAATGTGCAATCTTGGCACTCATGGTCCTCATATCCTATAAATTTAATCTAAAGTATTAAGATTCCCCTCTAGTTGAGCATCGATCATCTTTCCAACTTGTTTGATGTAAATCTTTTTCTTGATATTATGCTTTTTAAACTCTCTTTTTTATTTTTCTTAAATCATTATTTTTCTCTATGTCATTTTATAAATATATCAGTCTTATTTTATAGCATTTCTTTTTACTTTTTTCCATCTAATTTTTTTCTCCTTAAAAAATTCTTAGTTTGCTTTTTTCAACAACTATTTTTCCCTAAATAATCTTGATTTTTCTATTGAACTTGAGAGGGGGGGGTGAATTAGTATTTGCAAAAACTTGAACCCCTTTGAATCTAGAACTTTTCAGCACAAAACTTCTTAGTCCAATATAAACCCTTAAACAAATGAGCAACAAAGAAAGATGTTGCAATTTAAAACTTCAGCAATTTCAGTAATGAAAAATATAGCAATTCTATCCTAGATAAGCAAGAATGAAAATGAAACAAGAAACACACATCCACAAGATGACACCAGATTTACATGGAAAACCCAATGAGGGGAAAACCACGGTGAGAGTTAACTCACAATATAAAGGCTAACTGCCAAAAAGGACTTGCAAGCTAAGATACACTACCTTAGAGCAAGATACAAGAGATTTGCAGAGTTGGAGGAAATACAACCCCAGGAACAAGATACAAAGGACCCTATGAGATTCACTATCTCAAAGCAGGATACAAAAAGTTTATCAAGAATTTACATATTTGTCAACAATTCACTTTATTGACTGAGGCATTAAAGCACATCTAATCTTTCTTCTTCACACCTTAGCACTAACTATGTTGGGTATTCAATACAATCCACATTTACACTTCTTCGTACTTGTACACTTAAATGCCCCTCTTGCATCTAAAATGTTCTTGCATTTATATCCACCGCAAGACCTCAAAACATCAATTAGGTTAGCTAGGAAAGAATGCAACCAATAGATTCAACAATTCGGCCTCAAAAAAACACTGCGGTCCTATCCCAACGATAGAGAGGACCAAAAACAATCTTATTGCATTTTTCAATGTGATCCAAAATAATTCATAAACTAGCACACATCCACCTAAGTCAACATCAAGGAAACGTGTAGATGAAATGTGAAGCACATAACCAGTCAACCCAAAAACATACATCCAATTGAATTAACTTAATGTGGTCCCAAACAAGAGGTCAAGACCCTAATCTACCTTAACACATCTTCATATGCTGGTGCAAACCCCTAAGCACATGGTGTAAGAAAAAGATCGAGCCCTGTCAGCCAGATATCCACAAATCAACTAAAAAGCCAACTCAACACAACATTCGACACCAAAAGGATCAAACAACAATGGGCGGATTACATGGAGATGTTCCTTGAACATCCAACAACACTTCCAAACACTTCTTTCATACTGTCATGCCACTAACAGCCACTACAAACCAAACAAGAACAGAATATTGCATTCTAGAAGCACAAAAAACTCATTCATGAGATATAACATTAACAGATCAACTAGCGGAGCATTTCAACACATGAAATTGAAACTAAGACACTACACATACATTGAGAACACATTCACCAAGCCATAAGAGCAAAGACATCAATGCGGAGAAATGCGAAGCATTTTCCGAACCAATCCAAACAACCAACAATACTACCAACCTTCTACAATTCATAGAAATCTCCTCGACAAAACAAGTGACCTGAAAGGATGGGAGTGCAACATCCACATAACACTAACTTTGAATCCCAAACCGCAAGACCAGATCTTCAACAACGGAGGAATGTGAAGCATTCTCCCAAACAGACTTCAATGCAACTTCCAAGAACAGAACCTTTCAACAACTCGTGAAGGACAAAACTTTCTTTCAGCAACATATGCTTCACCAGGAACAACGGGAGAGAGAAAGCAATATATTGTAGACCATCAAAAACATCTCTCCACCATCAACAATACTTCTAATCCTCATCTTAATATATCATTATGAAACCAACTCTATTGACAATACCAATACTTAAACTTCTTTGATTAACATTAGACAAGGCATGACATCCAACCATGAACTTCAGCAACACCACCATACACCAATGTTAGCCCAAACTGAATGTTGTGAACAATGACAACCAATGCCAAGCAACAACCAAGTATTGACATCGGAGACCTCAAATGCCAACAATCTCCCTTACTTCTCAAGTGCTCACAACAATGACAACCACAAACAATCCACCAAGTGTTGATATCAATAACAACCACTGCCAACAACAAATCTCCTCCATTGTTGACATCAATGACAACCAACAATCAGTGTTGACATCAATGACAACAACTGCCAACATTTTCTCCTTAAAAATTTGCTTTACTAATAAACTTCTATTGTATTTTTTAAGTTCTCCGATAATTTGTTTTTTAGCAGCTCTATCCATAGTTCAAAAGCTCACAACTCAGCAAAACTCAGAAAATCAATTAAGTAACTTTCCAAAACTCACCAAGACTTGCCAAAAATCAGCAAAACTCAACTAGACAAATTAATGGACAATTTCCTTGGTTGGAAAAACGAATTTTCCAAAACTCACCAAGACTTGCCAAAAATCACCATAACTTAGCTAGACAAGTTAGTGTGCAATTTCCTTGGTTGGAAAAGTAATTTGCAAGTACTCAGTGACTTTTTGATCTATGGTTCTATCCTTGATTTATTTTATTGTTGAATTTTGTTTTGGAACTTTTCATACAACTTTCCTTTTCAATAAACTTTATAACTGCCCCATATTAATATACATTCAACATAAGGTTTACAGTTCTCATTTGAGTTTTTTCCCCAAACCAAACCCATGTCTGACTCTGTTGGCAGCCCACATGGATAATCAAAACAGTCCCAGTCAGAATCTGGCAAGGACAGCTCTGCTCCAAAACTCAGACAGGGACCCATTTTAAAAAGTGGCCTCAAGCTTTCAGACAGCAATTTCTCCCTTTGGTTCCCACCCAATCAAAATGGCAAAAAAACATGCACCACAGGCCCTAACCATGCCCTGCTTCACTCTCAAATATAACACCTGGATGAAAGAAAACATTAGCATTGTTCACAGCTGCAATGGCCCTTATTCTTGTGTTGTGACTAAAATCCTTACAGCTGAGTTCCATGATTCGAAAACTGGTGCTCTGATAATACTAGATAGAGATCAGAGGAGCTTAAATTGGAAATAGATATGTATTCATATATAAGAATAAATATTCAGATACAACAATTATTACAAATGTGGGTGTTGGACATATAGACACCAAATGACTGCATATCTATAGCTATGGCCTTACAGACACAACTGATGGACTGCATTTCCTACAAATCACCATATCTCCATTCTACTCTGGATGAGGAGACTTGTCCCAGTGATGTCCACTTTAATATTTTCTCTGCTTGTATATCCAATAAAACACTATTTTGTGTCCTAGAATGAAACGCAATGCAACGTAGCAGAATACATTTTGCTCAATGGACTTGCCTTTCCATACTAATAAATAATGTTAGGCTGACATTATACATAGATAAAATCATTTATTTAACTGTATGCAGTCTTACCATTCATCATAGACACCACACTAAACTCTGCTGTAACCAATTCCAACTCCTGCACTGTGATTGTATTACAGTTAATATCCTTTACCTGCACCACCAATGTGTAATGCTAATTATATGTTCAAGCAATGAAATGATAAATAGTTGACAATTGCAACATAGAAATCAAATTTATCTGGCTCCAGTAGACACTCTATTAGAAGACTCTGCAAAAGATCAGTAGTGAAGCACAAGCTTCAACTACAAAAATTCATTTCATAAGGAAAATTAGCATTATATTAAGTGAAATGTCAAATGATTGACTTTGCAGCATTAACGTCAAATTCAATTGCAGTATAAGTTATTATACAAGACTTCTCAAAACATCACTCACAAAGCACAAGGTTTGATTAGGAAAAATCATTTTATTAGTGTATGATGTATCAGCTCAAGTACATGCAATCTAACTATGTTGACAAGAATTTCTGAAATCCTTTGAGAGAAGGTATATTTTAAGCTATTTTCTTCAATTTTCATTGGTTTTGTACATTTCAAGGACACCAAGAATAATTTTTTCTCAAGAAAAGACACTGCACTCCCTGAGGCATTTGTTGCAGTACCCCAGATTTTGCACCAGATAAAGGTGTACGGAACTATAGCAACAAAAATCAGGCATTGCATCTTTGAGAAGTGAATCCTTTGTTATCTCTCTCTCCTAAATACTAAATACAAAGCACTAAAAATTCTCAACTTGCATTATTCACTGATGCTTCCTCAACTCATCATTTTGGTCATGTGCATCATATGCAAGAAAATTCATCCATTGGCTTACTTAATTTGCTCCCTAACAAATGTGTTTGAACTACAAGCATTTCATAGAATCAAACAAAATTCAGGAACACATTAAACGCGTTGCAGATTTCAAAGATTCAACAATGCCTAAAAACGCATTAGAGGGTGCTAAAGTGTGAAGTTGTATCTTGTCCTCTCTATTACTATCATGAAGACCTATATGACAGTTTTCAAACCTACATATGTTAGTTTGCTAATGCATGGAGTCAGAGAAGCCCATAATGGTAAACACCATAAACATAAGAGACATCTTGGTTGCACAAGGGTGGCACTCCTCATAATGTTCTTTTCATATTTTCAATTTCCATAGATAAAATAAATGCAAGATATATCTTAATAGGGAGATGTAGTTGGCACTAAAATTAGTTGTTTATGCCAAACCCATTTTTTAGTAATCTTCTATTTTATTTAACACAGTTGACAACATCATCTCAGTACACCTTTATATATGGCTTACAAATATAGTCGGAATTGATTTCTTTTTCAAGACCCTCAAACATGTCCCCTGCACTCCCACCATCAAAAGAATCTCTAAAAGCAGTACAAGTGTTTCTACTATTGCTGTTGTTGTTGTGCTGAAATGGTATACCTATCCTAATGCTAAAACGTAGTGGGATATATTGCATCTCATACTGCTTGTATCTCTGTTCAAGTAAAAAGGCAGGCTTGAGCATAGTGTAATACTACTTCAGATTTGTATCAAGAGATATAAAATTTTAACAATGATGTAACTCTAACTCTACTACCCTTCTTCTTGTTGACTTGACATCCTCAAAATGCCAACAGATTGCATTTTTTTACCTCTGCAATCACTCATATCAAAGGTCAGGTTTTTGTCTTACCCTTAACTTACCAAAACTCCTATACTAGAGTTTTCAGTTCACCTTAACTGTTTAGACAATCTTCAAGAATCCTATATAGTATAGATGCAAGACTCACCAAAAACTCGGCGAGTTTTTGAAAACTCATGAGTTTTTTGGCCTAGTGAGTTTTCCAAGCATTTGTACGCCTGGAAAACTCGCCGTACAATTTGAAAAAACTTGTCATACTTTTGGCGAGTTTTCCACAAAAACCCGTGCAACCAAGCACACACCCAGGCAACCGCTAAAAAGTGATTTTAAGTTGCTTTTTTTATTCATTCTCTTCTCACACTCAACAAAAAACCTCTCCAATGCATTGTGCACTCATTTGCAGCCATTTTACATCCAAAAGACAAGATTTGAAGGGAATTTACATCGAATTTAGAAGGCAAATTGGATTTCCAGGTAGGGTTTCTCATCTTTTTTATTCTTTCTTTTTTTTTAAAAAAATTCTTCATTCTTGTTGATTCTATGTTTAAAAATCATTTGAATGTAGTGTGAAAATGATTTAAATGCATTTAGATTCATCAAAACAAGATTTAGATTCATGAAAACAAGATTTTTTTATGAATTTTTTTTAATTTTTTTACACATTTTGCTGATTTTTTCATTTTTATTAAATTTTCTTAAAACCCTAGTTATTTTTTTTGTTTTGAATCCTCTTTTTTGTTAAATAACATGCTTACAATCTTTTAGATTAGCTTAATTTTTTACTAGTTTGAAGTAATTTTCAACTTTTTACATTTTTTCACATTTTTTTGAAACCCTAATTTTTTTTTTTTAAATCCAATTTATTTGTTATGAAAATGTTTAGAATCTAGTGATAGAATTTTAGTAATTTGAACTTAAAGTAATCTCTTTTGATTTAATCTAATTTAGCTTGTTTTAAAATTTTCTATCAAAAACTCACAAGTTGTGCTTTGACTTTCACTTTGTGTAGGTTAATAACTAATTGATAATGGCTTCTAGTTTTGAACCCGCTTCTGCCTCAGGCTCTGTCCCATCCATGTCTGCAGGATTTGTAGGCAAACGTCCTCGAGGAGCTAGAGATCCTGCCTGGAAGTATGCTTAACTAGGACCCATACCTGGCACAGTATATTGCATTCCATGTAAAAAAATATATCGTGGAGGCATCAATCGCCTCAAGTACCACCTTGCAGGCATCCCTCAACGTGATGCTAAGGAATGTCTTGAAACCACAGAAGAAATAAAAAGACATATGAATGCCATACTTTCAGTTGCAGAAGAAAAAAAAATGCAAAGAGAGAAGGCAAGAGCAGCAATGCAAGCAACCATTGCCTCTTCTCAAGGTGCTCCAATTGAGTCAGATGATGATTATGATGTTACTCAGGAGATAGTGGGTTCTCTTCATGGCCCACGTGTGCGAAGGTCAAGGCAATCCATTGGCGCCTCCACCTCCATGCCTTCATCTTCCTCTAGTAGAGCACCAGGGGTAGGGGCAATTGCAGGACCTACACGGTTGGATAGTTATTTTGTGCCTCGAAACACACCTGGTGCACAACCTTCCTTAGATGCAATTGGATGGAATAGGGAGGTGCATGAGCAAGCAGACATTGTTTGTGCAGATTTTTGGTATTTTAACAATATCCCTTTCAATGTGGCGAGTTCTCCTTACTGGCAGAATTTGGTCACCGCATTGACAGTTGCAGGAAAAGGCTACTAGGCGCCTTCTCGCACGAACTTGAGTGGGAGGTTAGTTTATCTTTTTTAATTTATGTTTTTTAAATTTAATTTATGATGAATTTAAGCTATTTTTTTGTTTACAAATTAGAATCGTGTACTTAATTTCACTTTGTACTTGTAAGTTGCTTGCTAATGCAACTGAAAGGGCAAGGGCATCAGTAGAGGAGCAAAAGGAAAAATGGCAAAAATATGGCTGCTCTATTCTTTCTGATGAGTGGACGGATGGGAAAAACCATACCATCATTAATTTCTTAGTTGCATGCAAAAAAGAGGTGGTGTTCTTAAAATCAATTGATGCCTCCTACATTGTAAAAAATGTAGAAAATTTGGCTAAGATGTTGGAGGAAGTTTGCATGGAGGTAGGCATTGCAAATGTTGTGCAAATCATAACTGATAATGCAGCAGCATATGTGGCAGTAGGAAGACTCCTCCAAGATAGACACCCCTCAATTTTTTGGACACCATGCGCAGACCATGTCCTTGACCTTCTTTTGGCGGACATAGGAAAACTAGATTGGGTCACACCAGTTGTAGAGGACGCGAGGAGGATCACTAAATATATCTACAATCACCCTTGGGTTCTTCGCTTGATGAAGGAGCACACCCATGGGAAAGAATTGGTAAGGCCAGGTGTCACAAGGTTTGCAACGATTTTCTTAACGTTGCAAAGCATTCTTAGTTCTTTGACTTCTTTAAAACAAATGTTTGTGTGTCAACCATGGATGGACTCTACCTATTCGAAGAAGCCAGAAGGAGATAAGGGGTCAAAAATTGTGTTTGATACCCAATTTGCACAAAGGGCAGCAGAGATTGTGAAGGTAACTTCAATTTCAAAACTTTGAATTTGAATTCAAATTGAATAAATTTTTGTGATGTTCCCATCACAGAGAGATAAGTATACATCAAAAATTGAATTTATTATTTCCAAATAATGTTTTCTTTATTTATATAAATATGATGATCATAATATAATGATTTTTATATACATGTCTCATATTAATATATATATATATATATATATTTAATCAATATACAAAAATCATTACATTAGAATGGATATATCAAAATTAATACATTAGGTAAATCATTGTATTCAAATCCATATATTAGAATTAATATATTAATATCATTGGATTAAATATATTATAATTAACATCTAAAATATGGAGAAGTCATACCGTTTTAGGAAGAGAAGACACGTCTGGCGCTAGGGAAGAAACATGACTCCAACATACTTCTAAATGGGAATTTGTGAGAAGCTGGAGAGGCACGGAGGGAGTTAGAGAGAAGCGCTGCAATATTTCATCCGACAATCTGAAGAAAGCATTACGAGGTTGCCGTTGAAGAACACGGGATACAATTCTGTAAGTCTGAAGAGGGTGTCGCTTACACTAAGGAGATCATATTCTGCCATGATATTAAGTTCGCGTGGCTACATCCAAGTTAAGAAAGGAGTTCCGCACTAAGCAAACCGTAGCATCCGAGTTCATTCTCCTATATGTCAGTGACAGAGAAGTAAAGAAAGGCTCTAGTATCTACGGGCATCATATCATCTACCTCCTTGGAGTCCAATTCCTTTCTTGTAAATCAAAGTGATCTCAAGTATCAGTTCCCATAATCTCAAATTGATTGCCACAAAAACATTAAATAATTTCATCTCTGTTAGTATTGCGAACTATACTTTAAAATCTGCATTCCAATATCGATCGGCCTCTTGCACCAGTTATTTGAACTAAGAGTAGAATATAATATACACTCGCATATATTTGGAATTGATTAATTCACTGACTTTCCCCATTCAAGTAAGATTTTCCTATCAGCCTGAATCGTGAGCAAAAGGTTCATAATTGGGGATTATCACAGTGGTATTAGAGCATCAGTCCTGCCATCCTGTGAGGAGGACACAAGAAAATGCAGACCTATCACCCGAACGGAACCAAGGCAGATCAGTTGACCCAAGAATTGAAGAGCTTCATGGAACAAACCAACGAAAAATTTGAAAAAACCAATCAGATCATTCTTCAGACTCTTCAAAGCCTAAACAGTCATCATACACAAGAAAGAGCCAACCCAAGGAAGGAGGTGCAATCCAATCATTCAGAGAACGAGCATTCAACTCAAAGTTCTTCACAAAGACCCACGATGCCCCCTTTCCTTCCAAACCAAGATGCCCCAGGAGAGGGAGAGGAACAAAACCCACATAGTGCAGAAGATATTGCACTCATGTATGCAGCATTAGACCCCGCTGTTCAAAAGCTTGTACCGTTCAAGGAATATTACGAAGTCAAGACTCAAACCAAGGCAAGCAAGGGGGAGAAGCATATCACCAAAGATCTCAAATCTCGGGTCAATAGGATGACCTTGCCTTCATTTGATGGTTCCGGAAAGATCACTGCCCAATCGTGGGTTCAAAAGTTGGATACATATCTTTCTCTCAGCCCTATGACCGAAGAAGATGCAATCAAATTTGCTGTTCTACATCTAACAGAGATAGCTCACGACTGGTGGCACCATGGACTCATCACACAAGGTCACCAAAATGTTAACACATACAATGAGTTTACTCAAAAACTCATCAATAGATTTGATCAAAGACTCCCCGAGTGGTATTTCAAAGAACTCACTCAATTAAGGCAGCAAGGAACGGTGGAAGAGTACGCCAATGAATTTCAAAGAATAGCAGTCATGGTTCCTGATTTATCACAAAGAAGACTTACTTACCTATTCATCGAGGGTCTCAAAGAGCCAATCAAAAATATCGTAAATCCCTTGGAACCCCAAACCATGGGAGAGGCAATTCAAAGAGCCATCAAGGTAGAATCCAGCTCTCCAAAGGAAAAGACAAGGCAATCTACGTACAAACCCCCACCTAAACAAGACAACGCAAGGAGAGATGATAGAAGGAGAAATTGTCACTTTTGAAAGGAGCCATGGGACAAGGGACACCGATGCCTTGATAGAGAGGCAAGCAGGCAAAGAAGGGAGCTAATGGACCAAGGCCTTTGTTTCAAATGCAAAGAACACTGGGAACAAGGCCATAGGTGCAAAAGAGGCCAAATACACAAGATAGAAGAGACTTGGGAAGAAGATTCGAGGAGAGCAACCTCCAAAAAATCAAAATGGGAACCAGAAGAGCAAGGAACCTTGGCTGTTATATCACAAGCTAGCGAGCATAGACCCTTTCGAATCAAAGGGACACTCAAGGGACAAAAGATTATTGCCTTGGTAGATAGTGGAGCCTCCCATAATTTTATTAGCCAAAGTTTAGTTGCCAAAAGAAGATTAGAAACACAAGTTTTTCAAGGGTTCAAGGTAGCTCTTGCCAATGGAGCCACGAATCAATGCTCAAAAGTCATCACACAATTGGAAGTCACCTTGGATGGCCACACTATAAAGGGAGATTTTTATGTGGTGGATTTACACAATGATATGATTCTAGGAATGCCTTGGATCAATTCTCTAGGAAGGTTTACTATGGACAATCCGAACCTAGAAATATGTTTCCAACATAATGGGCATGAAGTTACTCTCAAAGGGTTACCAAACGGATCCCCCAAATTAGTATCATGTAACAGGATAGAGAAAATTGTAAGGCACGGCCAAGGGGAATGGATAGCCCAATGTATGGTGTTGGACAAAGCATCTTCTAAGGAGCAAGCCATTCACATCGACATCCAACCTATCTTAGGAAGACATAAGAAGATTTTTGGAGATATTCCACCTGGGGTACCCCCCAAAAGAGGATTCAAGCACTCTATAGAATTGGAAGAGGGAGCTAAACCGGTAATCACCACTCCATATAGGCACCCACGTAAATTCAAGGAAGAGATTGAGAAGACAATTCAAGAATTGTTGGAGATGGGGCATATTCAGCCAAGCAATAGCCCCTTTGCATCTTCTGTGGTTTTAGTTAAAAAGAAAGAGGGTACTATGCGAATGTGTATAGACTATAGGGCTCTAAATCAAAAGACTATAAAAAATCGATATCCCATCCCAAGAATTGATGAGCTATTGGATGAGTTACATGGAGCAAGATACTTCTCCAAAATTGATTTACGTTCAGGATATCACCAGATCAGGATGAAAGAGGAGGAATCTAGAAGGACTTGGATAAAACTCCCTAGAGGAGGAATCCATTAAAAAAAATTGGATAAGACTCCCCAGAGGAGGAATCCAGAAGAACTTGGATAAAACTCCCTAGAGGAGGAATCCAAGGAAAAAACAAGAAACTTGGATAAGACTCCCTTGAGGAGGAATCCAAAAGAATTTGGATAAGACTCCTTGGAGGAGGAATCCAAAAGGAACCGGATAAGACTCCCTAGAGGAGGAATCCGAAAAACTTGGATAAGACTCCCACAAGGAGGAATCCAAGAGAACAAAATTTGGATAAGACTCGCCAGAGGAGGAATCCAAAATGACTCGGATAAGACTCCCACGAGGAGGAATCCAAAAAGCCTGGAAGAGAGCCTAGTGAACAAGATTAAGGAAGGAGAGTTCATGGGATTGCTTGAGGACAAGCAAAATCAAGCGGGGGAGATTTGTGATGTTCCCATCACAGAGAGATAAATATACATCAAAAATTGAATTTATTATTTCCAAATAATGTTTTCTTTATTTATATAAATATGATGATCATAATATAATGATTTTTATATACATATGTCTCATATTAATATATATATATATATTTAATCAATATACAAAAATCATTACATTAGAATGGATATATCAAAATTAATACATTAAGTAAATAATTGTATTCAAATCCATATATTAGAATTAATATATTAATATCATTGGATTAAATATATTATAATTAACATCTAAAATATGGATAAGTCATACCATTTCAGGAAGAGAAGACGCGTCTGGCGCTAGGGAAGAAACATGACTCCAACATGCTTCTAAATGGGAATTCGTGAGAAGCTGGAGAGGCACGAAGGGAGTTAGAGAGAAGCGCTGCAATATTTCATCCGACAATCTGAAGAAAGCATTACGGGGTCGCGGTTGAAGAACACGGGATACAATTCCGTAAGTCTGAAGAGGGCGTCGCTTACACTAAGGAGATCATATTCTGCCGTGATATTAAGTTCGCGTGGCTACGTCCAGGTTAAGAAAGGAGTTCCGCACTAAGCAAACTGTAGCATCTGAGTTCATTCTCCTATACATCAGCGACAGAGAAGTAAAGAAAGGCTCTAGTATCTACGGGCATCATATCGTCTACCTCCTTGGAGTCCAATTCCTTTCTTGTAAATCAAAGTGATCTCAAGTATCAGTTCCCATAATCTCAGATTGATTGCCACAAAAACATTAAATAATTTCATCTCTGTTAGTATTGCGAACTATACTTTAAAATCTGCATTCCAATATAGATTGGCCTCTTGCACCAGTTATTTGAACTAAGAGTAGAATATAATATACACTCGCATATATTTGGAATTGATTAATTCACTGACTTTCCCCATTCAAGTAAGATTTTCCTATCAGCCTAAGTCGTGAGCAAAAGGTTCATAATTGGGGATTATCACAATTTTTTAATGTCTTTCATTGTAAATTTGAAACTCTAATCTTTTTGCATTTTTATATTGTAATTTGTAGGTGTCGGAGCCCTTGGTTAGAGTGCTCCGCTTGGTGGATGGGGATAAAATCCCAATGGAATATCTTTATGAGGCCATGGATAGGGCCAAGGAGGC
Organism: Sequoia sempervirens; assembly: GCA_007258455.2. Classification (NCBI taxonomy): domain Eukaryota; kingdom Viridiplantae; phylum Streptophyta; class Pinopsida; order Cupressales; family Cupressaceae; genus Sequoia; species Sequoia sempervirens. Next base: position 48,657 of record VDFB02007062.1, on the reverse strand, counting down.
TATAAAAAAATATTATAAAGCGGACAGCCTCAAATTTGATCCCATTTGGGAGATTATTGACAGGAGGTGGAACCATCAACTCCACCAACCCCTCCATGCAGCAGGGTACTTCTTGAACCCTCATTTCTTCCATTCAAGAACCTACTCAGATCCTACTGGAGAGGTTATGGAGGGCCTCATGAAGTGCATTCAAAGGATATCACCTGACCTTGATGCAGGAGACCTCATTGTTAATGAAATCCAAAGTTATAGAGAAAAAAGGGGTGCACTCTTCTCTTTAGAGCTAGCAAAGAGAGCAATACACAATCAGCCACCAGGTATAAAATTTGAAATTTACAAGTTACAAATATTGATAATTTGATAAAATATGTTTTCAACTTTTGAGTTTTGACTTTCCTTTCTAAGTTTCTAAGTTCTCTTGTAACTCTTAATTTGTTTTTTGTAGATGTTTGGTGGTCAAATTGGGGTGGAAATACCCCACATCTCCAACAATTTTCCCTCCGTGTCTTATCACAGCCTTGTAGTTCATCCAATTGTGAGCGCAATTGGAGTTTGTTTGAGGCTATCCACACAAAGAAAAGAAACAAACTAGCAAAAAAACTCTCAAATGACCTTGTATATGTGCAATATAATCTTTGGCTACGCACAAAATAGGTTAAGGAAATATCAGATGATCCAATTGATTTGGATGAGATAGATCCATACAATGATTGGACAGGGCGAGATGAGCAACCTTCATTGTTTTCCGAGGATGAGATCTATGACTTTGAGCGACAGGCAATGGAGGAGGGGGGTGGATTTGCATTCTCATTGGATGACATTAAGGATGATCCTAAGGAGTCGTCATTGGTAGTGCCAGAGCCACTAGTAGTAGCCTCTACATCCAGGATGGAGGTTGAGCAACCACAGCAGATGCCTACGGCTAGACCCTCTCCCATAGTGAGAAGTACTAGACATGGGAAGAGGAAGATGTGAATTTGTAAAAGCTGAAATATATTAATGTTGTATTTACTTTCAGTTTTACAAAAACTATTTGCTATTTTCATTTTGTTTCAGACTATCAGTATCAGTGTATTGAGCATTCCACATGGGGATGCGATTTTGTATCTAATTTTCTTTCAAATCAATCAAATATAACTAGATTCAGCTTGTTTCTTCTATGTACTCATTTTATTGACTCATTGGATGCATCTTATCTTTGAATTTTGGAAAAAAAATGTGTTTTTAATGAAGTTTAAGCAATTTTTTAAGTTGCTGAGTCTTTTGCCGAGTTTTTTCCGTACCGTATTTTCCGGGCTTGGCGAGTTTTTGCAATTGGCGAGTTTCTCAACTATGCTCTATACTACGACTGCTTTTCTACTATCTAGTATAACTGGATAGACTATGCTTGACTAAACTGTTTTCTTGTATCTTACCCCTTGTTCATTGAGTACTGTATTCAGTATTGCAGGTTTTCATAACCCCATCTCACTTCCCATCATGTGTAACTAATCTAAGATAGTTTTCATGTATTTGTGATGTTTAGGTGATGTCTTAGGCCTTATACTCATACCCTCATTTCAGCCCAAGCACCCAAATTGAAAAGCTAAAACTAAGTGTGAAGGTTGCCAAGGTTTCATTTTATAGAACACCCAATTGGGTATCTCTGTTTCAAATTTGAAGAAAATCCGACCAAAATTGTAAAAGTTATGCGATTGCATGATTTTCCTAGTGTCAAGGATGTCGTGTTTCAAATTTGAGGGAAACCCGACCAAAATTGTTGAAGTTATACAATTGCAGGTTATTCCTAGTGTCAAGGATGTTGTGTTTCAAATTTGAGGAAAATTTGACCAAAATTGTGAAAGGTATGCAATTGCGGAATTTTCCTGGTGTCAAGGATGTCGTGCTTCGAAATTGAGGAAAATCCAACCAAAATTTTTAAAGTTATGCAATTTCCAAAGTGTTTCAAATTTGAAAAAGAATTGCGCAAAATTGTAGAAGGTATGCAATTGCAAAAATTCCTTGTGCACAAGGATATTCCTCACTTGTGGAATTTGACCTTAACAAGGATATTCCTCAATTGTGGAAATTTGACCCTGACAACAATATTCCTCAATTGTGGAAATCTTACACTGACAAGAATCTTTCTCAATTATGGAAATTTGACCTTGACAAGGATACTTCTCAATTGCAGAAATTTGACCCTAACGAGGATATTCCTCAATTGTAGAAATTTGACCGAAATAGGGATATTTCTCAACTGCGAAAATTCGACCCTAACAAGGATATTCCTCAATTGCGGAAATTTGACCTTGACAAGGATATTTCTCAATTGTAGAAATTTGACCCTAACGAGAATATTCCTCAATTGCGAAAATTTGACCTTGACAAGGATATATCCACATTACCCCCAAATTTCCGCAATTCCAAATACACCCAAGATCTCCATAGTGGAGAAAATACCCCCTAAATCTTCGCAATGGTGTAGAAGGGCACAGATTCCACAATTTCTTCAAATGACATGCTTTTGCTACCAACCAGGGTTGATAATGCTCCAGAACTGTAGTTTGAGGTATGCAACACATGATTTCATGCCATAACTTGTAACTAGTGCCTACATGCGTGGATTAACATAAAGGTCTCCAAGTTCACTGCAGATTTTGAACTGCAACATGTTGTAATGACAAAGGACACCTGTCTACATACCTAGCATTGTTTGTTCAATCTGAAGACAAATTATCCTCAGCTGCTTAAATTTGGATTCTCTTGTCTTTAAAAGGGGATCCAAAGCCATCTTTTAGAGAGTCTGGAAAAAATTATGTGGAATTTGAGAAGACTTTGGGCAGCAATTTGATTGCTTTTGACTCTTATTTTTCTAGGTACAAAAGTCAATGACTACAACTTTTTGTAATAACTATACATACTCTGATCTAAGCGTATATGAATACATGCTTTCAGTGTATGTCATCTTCAGTTTGTGATCTGGTATTCTTTTGAGAAAAATAAGCAAGTACTGTAATGTTCATCAATGCACATTTTATGCATATGTGTTATTTTCATTGTTAGTCGTGTTCAAGCAACATTATAATTTCTTTCATTGAAGATAATAAAGAATACTTTTGTCACATAATGGATTTTGAAGTAGGATCACGTTGTTAGCCCTTTGCAAGTTGAATTGTTACAAGTCAATAATTCTAGATTGACCATTGGAGTATATTTATTGTTATGATTGAATATGTATGTTGTATTTACTTCATTACCCTGAATAGGCACCAATCAATTTGGTTTCTCCCATAGCCTCGGAATTGATCTTACAATGATAAATCTTAAATCAACCATTTTATATTTCTATATTCGATTGAAAACCTCGTATCTAAAATAACTAGATTCACAAATCCTTGTCATAAGTATACGAGAGTTAATCTACTAGGCATTGAGATACCAAAAGATCTATAGCATTTTTACACCCGATGTCATAAAAGGAAACCCACCTAGGTTTTGTAGAGCCTGACGTGCAGAGGAAAACATTATTGAAGGTGTTTCTTGTTTGTTGGCCTAGCTTCCAACAACTTTGAGCATAATATTAGGTAAATTTCGAGGAGTTACTGAAATACAGGTTGGGGAACTACTAGATTGGTGACTCTACTAGGGATTCAGTAGTCTATTGTAGGTCAGATTTTGAATTGTCTAGATCCAATATCTTGCCAAAGTGTTGTGAGATCTATTATTTTACTTTCCCTTCTGAGGGTGGCAACTCTGTAAAAGGTTAACTTGTAAGATTGCAGAGATAGCATCACACATGGATAGTAGAAGATCTCAATTTAAAAATGATCCATAGAAGAAACTGGCAGGATATTTGCAAAGAGACCAACGAACTTGGAAAGCTAAGAATTTAGGTAGCCCTTCCACTCTTGACTCTAGTTGCTCAAAGAAAAAGAAAAATATTGATGATAGGAACAAATCCTTTAATGGTAAATTGATGAACCTATCAATAGACTAGGGTTAGATAAAAATGATAATGCTTGGATGGGACTGAATACCATAAAGTTGTTAGCAAACTTGAAAAGGAAAAAGAAAGGTTACGAATAGAGAATGATATCAATAACAGGCTCTTTTTCCAAGTAAATCCCTTAGCAATCAACCCTAGGGATAATGATCTTGTTGATCATGTCTTGTCTCTTGTAAAGCAAGAGGGAGGTCCTTATTGGTATAAAGATACAAGTGCAATTGGATCTAAAGATCTTGGAGATGGTGTAGAGACTAAAGATGATGAAAATTCACCAAAGGTGGTTAGATTTGAAAAGAAGACTGAAATTTCAAAGGAAGCAGAACTTCTAGAAGAAGTAAATGAGCTCAAGGCTGAACTGGATATGTTGGAGGCTCAGAGGATTCGAGATGATTTGAAAAGAAGGATTGATGCTTTGAGAGATATAGATGAATTAGGAAAATTTCCCATATAATAAACTCATCTCAAAATGCTCAAGCCATTAAAGCAAGAGGTTTAGTCCGACAACAAGGATTGAAGGTAAATGCTAAAGGATATGCTTTTGGTTGATCACAAAAAAATCCAGTTGGGGGAGGTAAGGGCCATGGTCCTACTAGGCCACCATTGATTTTAGAAAGATACAGACAGCTTGACTTCACTAGGATTCTTGGGTATCCAAACCCAATCTTGATTGAAGTAAGGAATGCCTTAGAAAAAAAATTTGGAAATACTGCATTATCTAGTGAAGACCACTTGATAGTATTCATAAATCTAACTAATGACTTTGTGATTGAGGATGAAGATGCCCTCTTGAAATTATTCATCCAATCTCTAACTAATGAAGCAGTGGATTGATATAGAGCACTTCCTACAGCATTCATTGACTCATGGGATGAGTTTCAAAAGACATTTAGAGAGAAGTATGGTGATAAGACTGACCCAAGGTTTATCACAAATGAGTTCACTGATATTAGCATAGGGTCAAATGAGTTTATGCCTGATTTCAATGCAAGGTTCATCAAGGTAATGAATAAAATCTCAATTTACCTCAAAACTAATGAATCTATGTGTTTAGTTCTATACTGTAATGCATATGATTCTAAGAAGGGCTATCAATTGAGAGACAAAGACCCTTAGACATTAAGGGATGCATACAAGGTGGTTGCTCATATAGAGAATAATAGAGTAGAGTCAAATAAGCTTCATACGAGGGATGACATTAAGATCTTGACTAACCATAAAGGACATCAAGATAAGGTGCCTGCATCTAAAGACAAATTAGATAGTGATGAACACCTTGAAGGACCTAAGCTATAAAATGGCTTGAAAATAAGCCTAATTATCATAAACAAGAAAGAATACCAAGGCTATCTGATCAGCCTTATCATACAACTTGCCATAATAGCAAGCCTATCCATAATCATCAGAGGTGATCTTCAAGCAAAGAAACACCAGATCCTCTCAAAAAGCCCGGAGCAAATTGCCTCATTCTCCTTTGTACTATATGGTAGCGCAATCTATTGAGGCTAATAATCACTCATGTGATGAAGACAATGATTTTGACCATGGAATAGGTCAAGATGATGAACACCAAGATGTTAACATTATGTTTACTGTGCTCGAGTTTTAAAGAATATTCATCATCAAATGAATGTGGTCAGAAATTAATGATAGAAGATGTTTGAACAACAATTATCATCAAAAAAAAATTATAAAGATAAAAAAAATTGTCATGTCAACAATCTTGAATCTATTGTTCCTAATTACAAATTGAGGAGGCCTTCAGATGAAGAAATTAGAGTTCTAACAACTGCTGCAATTGCCTAGGTTAAGGATAACTACAACCTGAGAAGTAAAGGAAACAATGTTGCTCAAGGTAATGCAGACAACATCTTCATCAACGAAAAGCAAAATGAAACCAAGATTGAAACGAAACTAATTTCCAAATTTAAAATGCAATGATTTAAATTGTTTCCACAAATTAATTCCAAAAATTTTTATGCACAAATTTTAATATAATATTTAAAGTTCAAGTAAAGACTTTGAAATTAAATGCAATTAATTATTAATTCAATAAACTCAAAGATTTGAAACGATTTTTATTGCTCAGATAATTTATCAACATTAATACTTATCTTTGAAATGTGCAAAAGAAACCCCCAAATATTGTTTGAATGGTCCTTGGTTCAGCCTCTTCCATCTATGAGTAGTTTGGGAGGAAAGCGAACTTTTCCACTCTACATGAGTGCTGTTCCACCGGAACAATGCTCAACACTCGTGCCACAAAACCATGCCCTGGCCAAGACTGTCCTGAGTGCACGCACTTGTACCCCAGGTTGGACACCCATTGTAGGAGTGCCCCTTCTCCATCCTACTCACAGCCTGCTAACCTGGAACCCTATTCCCGCAATGTGTTGTACTTGATTTTCCTTTTTTCTCCTATTTGTCCTTTTCCAAGTTTTACACGAATGATTTATATATCTTTTAAGGGGTGTTCTCCAAATTCATCACACCCTTTCACAAAGGTTTCCTTTTTAACAATTATTTAAATAAATAATTAGGCTTCCCCTTTTAAAGAATGTTTATGCATATTCTTTAATCTCTCTTTTTACCAAAGGATTATAATATCCTTTATTTTTCTCCCCCTTTTTAATTCTAAAGGGTCATTTAATAGATTTATTTTCTCTTGGGGAAAAAGTCTCATAACAAAGATTCCAACCCCTGCCACAAATGGTGAAGCAAAAGGAAAAGGCGACAAAGACAATGCACCTCATGTGGAAAATTCTCAACATAAAAAGAAGACCAAGATTCAAGGCTGCAAAGCTGAGCAACACACTCCCAAGGATGTTCACAGTCCAAAGTATCAAAATGGAAAAGGTAAGGAAAAAGTGAGTATACATGTTCCTACTAATTCTCTCAAACTCTGTTGTGTTTTACCAAAATATACTCCAATTGATATCACTCAGGTCCTTAGTCAAATCAAAGTTTCAGTCCCCTTAGAAGAAATGATGAGGATTGAAGAGCATAAAGGTAAAACTATGGCTTTGATAGGAGAGATTGTTTCTAATTCTTGTGTAAAGGATGCCAGCCAACCTATAAAGAACAGGAAGTATGTGAATAATGTTGACAACAAGGATGCAAGTTGTGAGATCCCTGAAGTTTATTTAGCAACTACAGTGAAGAAATAGTGTCCATCCCAAGTGGACCCATTTTATGTGACCTTGTTGATGAATGGAAATTAGGGAAGAATTGCATGATTGATTCTAGCGCATCAACGAATGGCATGCCTCTATCAATCATGAATCCTTGGTCTTTAGGTAAATAGATCAAATGGAAAATGTTTGGCTATGGACTCAAGGGAGGTATTGCATTAAGAAGGACATGGAGTTCAAACTAGTTGTATTCCCAAAAAAAACATATAGTATGAATGTCACAATAGTTGACATTCCCCCACAATATGGAATGTTACTATCCAGAAGATGGTCTGCAATGGTAAGGGGGAGCTTCCAAATGGATTCTTCCTATGCCCTTATTCCTATCAATGGCAGGAATGTGAAGTTGGACAAAGAAAAGAGATCTCATACCATTATTGAAGATCTTGAGCCTCATGAAGAACCATGTTTCATTGATACAGACATAGACAACTTCAAGGTTGAGACAGCTAAACATGTTCAAGATAAAGAAACATCACTTCAAAAAGAAGCTCATGCAGCTCCTTATGATAATGGTATCTAGTTAATGAACTTTTATGGTGCATGTTCAAAAGAAGGCTCAAGAGCGGGGGTAACCCTCATTTCACCTACTGGTAAGTCATTTAAGTACTATTCTTTCACCCTTTCTTTCATTTGCACAAACAACATAGCTGAGTATGAAGCTCTGCTACTGGGTTTGAATATGGATGTCAAACACGGAATAAAGAAAATTAAAGTTCTTAGAGACTTAGAGTTAGTTGTCTAACAAGTCAGAGCCAAGTGCACATCAAAAAACAAAAGACTAAAACAATATAAGGGTGCTATGTGAGATACAATTGAATAGTTTGATACATTTTAAATTCACTGGGTGGACAGAGGGAAGAATGTTATGGCTTGATTTTTGGCCAACATTGCTATCAGATCTAAGGAATAGTTTTCTAACAAGGAATAGATGTCAAACACGGAATAAAGAAAATTAAAGTTCTTAGAGACTTAGAGTTAGTTGTCTAACAAGTCAGAGCCAAGTGCACATCAAAAAACAAAAGACTAAAACAATATAAGGGTGCTATGTGAGATACAATTGAATAGTTTGATACATTTTAAATTCACTGGTGGACAGAGGGAAGAATGTTATGGCTTGATTTTTGGCCAACATTGCTATCACCTTGGCAAGTATCTCAAAGGTAGAAGTGCTAACCAAACCTTCCATTCCTGACAACATTTGTCACTAGCAATTTTTCCATGACGATCAAGATTCGCTCAAGTTCTTGCATTGTATTGATGAATACCATAGCCAAGAAATTGACTTTATGAATTTTGCTGAAGTGATTGATGGAAAGGAGATTGTTTTTGGAAATGAAGTCATCCAGCTAAAGACAAACAAGCATCCAAAGGGACTAGTGGCGTAGAGAGTTTTTTTAATGTTGTTGATAGACACATGACCAAATCAACCCCTGTGCTTGACGTGGGGCTAGAGGAAATTGTAATGTCCTACCTGAAGAGCACAAAGATCTATTGAGAGGGGGGGGCAGGGGAGGGGGAGTGGGGGAGGGTGAATCAGTATATCTATAAACTTTTACCCTTTACAACCTTTATCAACTTCCAATTCCAACACAAAATCAACTATGCAAGATTATCGCAATATGAACAAGTTGACATCAATATTTTACGTGGAAACCCTTGTGGGATAAAACCACGGTACAAACAATGTACTTTATGAATTATATAAACTTTTACAATGAATGTAGGCACCAACCTACTTGAATCACCAAGTATGTAGTTTAGTAGGCACCAGCCCTTAATCCTAGTTTAGTAGGCACCAACCTACAAGGAGCTTCAACCCCTAATGCTGATTTAGTAGGCACCAACCTACAAGGAGCACCAAACTCCTACTTGCCAAGCACCAACTTAGCAAAAATGATAACTTGAATGATAATATTCCACCTTCAATGTTGCTTCTTCAATAGATGATGGACAACTCTGCTCAAACACTCTTCTTACAAATCTGATATAATCTTCTCTATTATTCACACAATCTTCTCCTTTATCTCTGCATAGATTTCTTCTATGTATGCATGAACTTCTCTTCTATATCACAGATCTGTATGTGTCCTCTTATTCCAATCTTCTTCACACCTTTGCTTCAAACACTGTCATAAATCTGCTCTTAAATTCCTTCACAAATCTACTTCAAATTAGATACAAGGTCTGCTTCACTTCTATTTGCTTTTACTTGATGATCTTCATTTATATATTTCGTTTACTTCAATCTACTTGCAAATCCTTCACAGGTTTGCTTAAATATGTGCCATAAATCTGTTTCAATATGCTTCAAAAATCTGTATCTATATACTCTATATATCTGCTTCTTCCCAATTTCAACACATACAACAACACTATAATATTTCCTTCACAAAAGTCTGCTTGAAATCATTCTTTTATCTGTAAACTCATATTCATATTCATTTTCAACACATACAACAACACTATAATATTTCCTTCACAAAAGTCTGCTTGAAATCATTCTTTTATCTATAAACTCATATTCATATACCTGCTGCTGTGTATATGATTTTTTCTTTTAAATGCTCAGAAAGTATTCATTATTCACACACAGCTACTCAATCCGTACTTATAAATGATATTCATTTTCTTCTCTCTATCATAAATGATGTTCAATAAAATCCACAACACACTCGTTTAAGATTAGAGATACATCATTTATTCCACCACTTATTTTTTCTCTCTATATTCTTCAGATAATATACATTTATTACACTCACACACACAGAAAATCTTCACTCTCTTATTATATCTTCTCAAGAGACGTACTTGCATCAAAAGATGTAACTCTTCAAAGGATCGTATCTCTTCTTTTAATTAGTTTAAATTCGTTTTGAATCTATCCTTTGATGATTCGCATCTTTCCATTAAGAGACATATTTGTTTATTTGAACTATCATTTCCTTTAGACGTACCTTTTCATTAAGAGACAAATCGTAATAGCTTTTGCTTGCTTTTGACTTTTTCTTATTTTGTCTCTTTCCTAATTTTGTCTTTATATTGCTTTCTCTTTATTTTTTATTCTTTCTTTTTCCATCATTGCTTTTTGGATTATAGTTTCTGTTTTTTGTTAAGTTACTTAACTGAAAATCATATCACCTCCTATATTTTTGAATAAGACAATTTTGGCTTGTTAACAAATTAGCAACTCTTGTTTTATTTACTTTTATCTTATAGCTGCACTTGGAGATGAGGCGTATCTTCAATCTGAACATTAATAAATCTGATTGTTCTGAACATTAATAAATCTGAATGTATTTTGAACCAGCAACCTTGAACTTTATGGTGATTTGTTTAAGTCTTGCATTATGAATCCTATGTGATCTGTTTAGGTCTTTACATAATGAAACTTATGATGCTCTAATCTGATTCATATGTTCCAACATTGATTTTACCTTGACGTCAATGACAACATTTCCAACAGTTCTTTCTTTCAAATATGTTATCTTCAATTGTGCTCATCTTCTCATTTTACCTTGACTCAATGATGGCAATATCCACCAATCTTCCTTTAGCAAGCTTCATCTTTGTACCTTTGACATCAATGACAATATTTCCAACACTAACCTGTTCTGGGAACAATTTTTTTGTTTTTCACAAATTGAGCGGCTCGGGCATTTCATCAAACAGTTGCAAATATCCAGCTCTGAGTTTGGTTATCACTGATTTATAATTACTATCCATGCCATTCATTGACTTACTATTTAACTCACAAGATGACTCTAGGAATAATGCCCAATTTTCAGATTAACAACATAGAACATTGAATGCCAAATTTCACTTCCTCAACTCCAAACATACAAACATTTCATTGAACAATTAACTCCTTACTGTTCTGATTGGATTTCCAGTTTTCAGATTACATAACATAATTGGCATACAACATTGTAAAAACCATAAATAATTTGCAGAGGTAATTTTTCATGAACAGCAGGGGTATTCTTGCATTTTAATTCACCATTGTATACAAATTAACAATTTAAAACTCCTGACCTGATGAATGTGAACCGATGACCCTTTTCCTTTTTGCACAGTTTAGGACTCTTAATCTTCACAAATTGCTCTTGAGTTAGGTTCCAACCAATTATCATTTCAACAGCATAGACTCGTTCAAGTGATCACCTGACTTCCTTGTAGCGGTGATGACACCAAACTTGCGATAACAGTATATAAAATCCTCCTTACGTGATTCTACTGGCCATGCTTACAATCCTCCATGTCATTGTCTTGGGTGGCAATAGAGATTTAATATTCCTTCAAACTGATTCCCATTTTGTCGATGACACAAAATTCTTCATACGTGTCTTTTCCTGAGATAAAAGGCTCTTCACTCCTTCCACGGGTCTTCACTTCTTGCATAACACATTCACTGGCAATATGGTGGCCTTAATAAAATTTGGAATATCTAGGCAAATAAGAGTTTTTGTGATGAGCCAAACTGGACTTGACTCAAAACCCCCAAATTTAATCTGGAATTTTCTTTGAAACCAACACAAGGTGGCTGGAAAGGTTTGCTCTGATACCACTGTGATGTACCATGCTCACTGCTGATTTGATTTCACTTCGTTTAAAGGACTGATTTTCGGTTTGTAATCTGCTTTTCTTGTTTTTGGTGTTTTGAAGTTTGATGCCAAATGATTTTAATAAATTTCTTACAACCATATGCATAAAAAGAACTCAAATTAAACTAACTTATAAAGGATAACTTCCACGTAACTCCAAACACTAGTTAAGAGACTTCTTGCATTACAAAGAGTGCTAAAATCATATATATCTTCATACATTTCGAAAGAGACATCATTTACAACAAATACAAACTTGCAGCCAAAATTGCACTGTGAACAGTGCTTGCTACAGTACCCGCGGCCAAGCAAATACACATAAAAATTCACTTACAACTTTCTCCTGCCAAACGATTGAAGAAAAAGTCTCCAATACCAAGGGTGCCCCCTTAAGACAAGATAGCAGCAACTAAGAGAAGGCGTTTTTCTTATTTGAAGAAGTTGAAACCCTTACTTGATGGCGGTTGGCTGTAGGTGGTCAAAATCAGCATCCAACAATCTTCAAAAAGCAAGCCACGACCTCAAAAACGTGAATGGAACCTCTAACAGCCATTTCCCTTGCAATGGATGACTTCTAACGCTTGAAAACAGCAAGATATGGCTCCCACAAATCAAGCAAAACTCAGATCTGCACTTTAGGGTGGTCTTTCACACCTTCAAGATGCATAAAATCCTAACTAAAGCCCAAACCAGGCTTACCCACTGCAGAAATCAGGAAACCCTAGTTTCCTTCTCTCCCAAACTCCACACTTCCAAACTTCAATCAGCAAAATATCATCAAGCATAAAGAGGTCGAACTTCTCAAGCTCCTTTTATAATTTGTCATTGAAAACACTATTCATTAAAATGGCACTATTCACTTAAGTTATTTCTTTTTTCACTTTATCATTGAATAGTAACTGCAAAATATAAAGTGACCCCTTTAACAAATAGACACATGGTCCCTAAGCCTGAGTAAGTGAATTAAATGGTGAAGATCAATATTTTTAAGCTCCAATAACACGCCAACACGCAAATTCACCATGTCACCATACTCCGAATACCAATACTGCCTTTTATCGACCAAGTGCCCGTTCAAGTGATCCTCTATCCAGACCCATTAGCCTACGAGGATCGACATAATAGGCTAATCCAATGACTCTGATGCTCGCGAAAGAATGGGGACATTACAGTCCGCCCTCCCTGAAATTGCTTGTCCCCAAGCAATCATTACTGCAAAGAAACCTCACTCCTCTGAAGGCTCGAAAGAAGTACTGCGGAATGTCCCATGCGTCGTTAACTAAATCCTGAAGCGCCAGCATAAACACAACTGCGCAAAATATTCCTGTATCCCGAACCCAGAATGGAAGTCTGTCATGTCTAATAACCTCTGGCTTCCGCTGCGCAAATCTGATCACAACTTCACCATGCTGAAAATGGTGAAGCAACCTGTCGGAACCCAACCAGACTGTAGTGCCAGAACTGACACCACCCGAATCCCAAAATAACTTGAAGTCACCTCCATCTGTCATGAAGAGATAAAAATATCCAGAAACATTCGCAACACAATATCCCTCTACAGTCTCTCCAAAACACCCCTGGAAGTGATAACCAATCAAACCGTCATGTCCGCTGACACCGTAATCACCTTGTAACCATGTATCCGAGTGAAATCCCTGTGACATTAAAGTAACAAACGCTGTTGGATACCTATCAGCATGATGGATAAAGGACCGTTGTCCCTGCCAGTAAATCCCTGTAGGCAGCTGAATCGTGTACTGGCAGCCTTTAGTCCCATCTTCTGAAGATGTTAACTCTGGGCATAAATAAGGAGTTACTCCCCTTGATCGCACCAAGAGAATCACCCTGCGCCCAAGAATAGTGCATCGAATACAAATCATGTACAAGTGGATCAAAATCGAAACTGTAAGCACTCCTCACCGTGTACACACTATTAAACTCCTTTGTGAGCCCTGTTTGGAATCCCGATGCACTAGGACGATCCAAAACTCTGTGACTATCACCCAACCTGAAACTAGTATCAGGAGTATGATCGGCTTCTAGCTCGAAGAGTGGATTTCCATAGATCAAACCACCATCAAACTCAATTGAGGGATTATTCACAAACTGCGCCATCACTCCATGCTGGTCTGGACCACCCAACTCTGAGTCCCTAGGATTGTGCTCCTGAATCGGCTCAGCAAACTGCCAACCATAATCAACTGTATGGGGTATAAAAATTGACTTGCTTCTAGGAGGGGGAAACAAATCGACATAAGAACCAATCACCCCACTTGATGTTGCTCTGCATATCTCCTGTGAAGTGGATGTAGTACTATCGTGAGTTGACATATAACTCCCTGGCGAGTCAACCGCCAAGTCACAAGAGCTATCGTTAACCTGTTCCACATCACCTGTCATGGGACTAAACTCAAGAGGACTAGGTGCAACACATGGCTCTCCGCAACTTTCCACTAAAGCTCTCATCCCATCTGTATCAATAGCACCTGAAACTGTGAAGGATGTAGTAACCACATCATCAACCTGGTCGCATCCACAATCCGTGGAGATATGTCCTTCACCAACAGCTGCCATGGAAACCTGAACTATATCAGAAGGGGGGAATGACTGTGCCAATCCCGATACCACGGTGAGCTCCTCAACCCGTGACTGTGACTCTTGAAGGGCCAATTGAGTGCTCTTCAAAGAATCCATAGTCATCTCAAGCTCATAAGTGAGCTCATCAAACTCTTCTTCCTTCCCCTTCAATGCTTTGTGACAAATGCAACCCCACTCGAGAAGGAAATCTCTGTCCGCAAGAAGCTGTAGGTAATGTTGTTTCATAATTCCAACTGCCTCTCGAAGTGCGTGAAACTCTGCAGAGGAGAGACTAATTTCATAGTACCCATCTATCATAGGAGTGCCCCCACCTAAAGTAGCCAACATCTGACGAGCAGCATCAAAATGTTCTATGGCTGTGGCAATCATATTGTCGTTGACGTTAAGTTGTCCTATCACATGATGAGGACCCTGGAACTCATCACTCCCATACGTATTCTCTAATTTTGAAGCTGCACTATGATATGAAGCCGAATCATCATCGTTCCCCAACTGATAAGCAGTCTCGTGTGTGCTATCAACTTCACACACCATTTCAACAGGGGTACTATGGCTATGTACCTTGTAGGATGGCTCAACCGATATTGTTGAAGCTGTCGTTTTGTCGGTGTCCTCGCACTCTTCCTCTTCCAAGGTATCTGCACCTCCACCTAACCCACAATCTCGGAATTCATTGCCCCTGATTAACCTTTCTGATTGGTTTCCTACGGTCTGATATGAAAAATCAGACTTATTGTGGCCTGATCCGACATCATGAATTGCATTATTAGTACCCGAATCTCGAGTACCAACGTGTGACAACTCTGTAGAAACATCACTTCCTGGTGTAATCATTTTCCTCTCATGTTGATGCCCAATTTCATCATTGTTGTCACGAAGATCAAGGCTGTTATGGGTGCTGGTAACAACTTCTTGAATGATGTGAATATCATTCAAGATTCTCTCAGCATTGATCGTAACTCCACCATACCAAAAGTGGTGAAGTAATGCACTGGGACCCACCCAAACGGTCATGCCAACTCTCTCTCCACCTGGATCCCAATATAAACCAAACTCGTGTCCATCCATCATGAGGAGGTAAGGATAACTAGAAGCATCTGCTACGTAACATCTCTCTATAACCTCCGCTAAACTCTCATGGATGTGATATCCATCTGTGCCATCAAGCCTGTTGACATTATAATCCATCTGTAACCTTGTGTCCACTGGTAGTTTCCGAAACCAAGGAGCAACAAACCTTGTTGGATACACATCAGCCTAATGGTAGACTAAATATTGAACCTGCAAGCACTCACCCGCCAACAACTGAGTCGGGTATCTGCGACCACTAGATCTGTCCACTGAAGATGGTAACTCCCCATCCAAAAAGGGATGGTATATGTCCTCAACCAATCCACACTGACGCATCAACAAATTCTTTGTATGTGGACTAGAAGAGAAGTGTTGAGTACTTCTCACAATGCTCGCCTCAGTAAACTCCACTGCAGACTCTGTCTGAGATCTCGATCCACAATCAATGCCCATCTCAGGAATCGGGTCAAGGGGGTGATCAACATCTATTTCAAAGAGAGGATTATCATATGACCAAGAAGCATCTATCTCAAACAATGGATTGTCGATCATCTCGCACTCCATCTCCTGATCTGCCTCTTTCTCTTCACCCCAATCTGCACTGTAGTACGAGATTGAGTCAACCTCATTCACATCATGATCAGCAGCATCATGTATGCTATCATCAACACACACATCATCATCTAAAGCACTGCTGCTATATGTCTCATAGGATGTCTCGAAAGACGATGTAGAATCCACACGAGTCAATGGTTGATCAATTTTATCATCCTTTTTTGCCAAAGGATCTTGTAAATCTGGCCTGCGTGAATCATGAATTGACAATTCTTGCACATACTCTGAATTGGTATCTCCAAAATGATCAAAGATTTCATCAGCAATTGCTGATACGCAAGATGTAGGGAGCTCAAAACCCTCATTGGTTTCATATGGACCCTTTTCTTCATGTGCATCTTTCTCAACATGATCACCTTGTAACCTTACAACATCTTGTTCAGGACCCTCACCCTCGTGTTTTGACTCTTCTTCTTTTTCAAGAGGACTCAAGTGCTTTTCCTCTACCGCTGCCTTAGAAATTTCAACTCCATCATCTACGGGTAGATCTTCTAAGGTCTGATTTTCGCTCACCAATGGATCAGCTGTACGCTGGTCATTAACTGCTGAGAGTTCATCATGAAGGCTTCTCGCCATTGTAGTGTCCTCATGTTCCTTCTTCTTCTCATTTCGTGACGTGGACCTCTTAGAATTGGAAGTCAAATACCACACTACTCTATCAAGTTTTGCAGGATCGGAAACCATTCATTTAACCTTTTCTGATTTTCATCCAACTTTTTCAAACTTTGTTTCAGCTTCTCCATATTCCTGTCCCACTGCTTTTGGGAAGTGGCCATGTTCACTGAAACCTCCGAACTGTAGTTAAAACCTACCCAACAGGATGGCAGAAAACCGCTCTGATACCACTGTGATGAGCCAAACTGGACTTGACTCAAAACCCCCAAATTTAATCTGGAATTTTCTTTGAAACCAACACAAGGTGGCTGGAAAGGTTTGCTCTGATACCACTGTGATGTACCGTGCTCACTGCTGATTTGATTTCACTTCGTTTAAAGGACTGATTTTCGGTTTGTAATCTGCTTTTCTTGTTTTTGGTGTTTTGAAGTTTGATGCCAAATGATTTTAATAAATTTCTTACAACCATATGCATAAAAAGAACTCAAATTAAACTAACTTATAAAGGATAACTTCCACGTAACTCCAAACACTAGTTAAGAGACTTCTTGCATTACAAAGAGTGCTAAAATCATATATATCTTCATACATTTCGAAAGAGACATCATTTACAACAAATACAAACTTGCAGCCAAAATTGCACTGTGAACAGTGCTTGCTACAGTACCCGCGGCCAAGCAAATACACATAAAAATTCACTTACAACTTTCTCCTGCCAAACGATTGAAGAAAAAGTCTCCAATACCAAGGGTGCCCCCTTAAGACAAGATAGCAGCAACTAAGAGAAGGCGTTTTTCTTATTTGAAGAAGTTGAAACCCTTACTTGATGGCGGTTGGCTGTAGGTGGTCAAAATCAGCATCCAACAATCTTCAAAAAGCAAGCCACGACCTCAAAAACGTGAATGGAACCTCTAACAGCCATTTCCCTTGCAATGGATGACTTCTAACGCTTGAAAACAGCAAGATATGGCTCCCACAAATCAAGCAAAACTCAGATCTGCACTTTAGGGTGGTCTTTCACACCTTCAAGATGCATAAAATCCTAACTAAAGCCCAAACCAGGCTTACCCACTGCAGAAATCAGGAAACCCTAGTTTCCTTCTCTCCCAAACTCCACACTTCCAAACTTCAATCAGCAAAATATCATCAAGCATAAAGAGGTCGAACTTCTCAAGCTCCTTTTATAATTTGTCATTGAAAACACTATTCATTAAAATCAGTGAACCCCGGGGACGCGTCCCCCCCTCTAGGCCCTAGCGTCTCGGAGACGGGGACGTCCCGGAGACGTGGGGACGGCGTTCCCACGTTTCCGGCGGAGCCACCATTGCTCAGCTCGCTGCCGGAGACGCCTGGGCGTCCCTCGAGCGTCTCGGGGACGCCCAGGCGTCTCCCGCGGCGGACAGCCATTTGCAACATTAAAACTCAATTTTTAAAGATTTTTTTAATAGTCTATTTGTTATGTTCGAACCCTAAGGGCATGTGGGGCCCATCTAAACTCTAACATGCCTTCAAAAGGCTCTAATCTTCATTTTTATTCACATTTGCATTTCTACTTGTTTGCTACAGCAAGAAGAAGAAGAGTGAAGGCTGAGGAAAGAGTGATTGGAGGAGTGAAAGGAGTGATTGCAAGTGAAAAAGGAGTGTCAAGGAGCAAGAAGAAGAAGAGGAGGAAGATTCTTCACCTTGTTGAAGAGATTTTTCAAGCAAAAGGTAGGGTTTTTAACTTATTTTTTATTTTATTTTCTGATTTTCAATGTTCTAAGTTCTTTCATTTCTTGTTGTTTCATTTTTTAATTTTTCTTATTTCATTTCTAAATTCTAAATTCTTGTTGTTCCATTTTCTAGTTTCTAAATTAATTTAGAATCTTAGATTTTGTTTTGCAATATAAAATTTGTTGAAAAATTTAAAATATAGAGTTTTATTTTTTAATTTTAAAGTAGGGCATAGGCTGAAACTATGTGTTTATTGAATTTTTTTTCATTTTGTGAAATGCAGTGTCAAAATGAGCTCCCATAGTCATGAAATGAGTGAGCATGAGATGGAAACTGATTCTCATAGTGCAAGCCAATCAGAATATGAACCTGAGCATGAGGATGAGCACAATGAGGGGGGTGAGCAAGGGTCAAATCCAGAAGGGCATACTAGTTCCATAGCTAGTGCACCAGTTTCTACTGATTGCCCTTCCCAGGTTTTGGCAAAGTGGGCTAGGGGTCCTTATGATCCCAAATCTCCTCTCAAACAGTTTGCAACAAGAATAACAGCCCCAACGTCATCAACTGGTGGTACGAGGAAATGGCAATGCAACATTTGTGGTGATGATTGGTTTGGGAGCATCACCAGAGTTAATGCACACTTCCTCTTTTGGCCAGGAAAGGGTGTGGGAGCATGCGAATTTTTGAAGGACCCTAAACATTTGAAATACAGAATTGAATTCAACAAGCTTTGGGGTGTTCCAGATGACCTGGCAGTTCCAATGCCTACTACCTTGTCTGGTAGGCAACATATTCAGACTATTCAGCAGATTCAGGAGCAGCAAATGCAGACGCAGCCACGTACTTCTACTCCTACATTGCATCAGAGAGCAGGAACATTGTCAGGGTCAGCCTCAGGACCGTCATCCACTTATAGCACTATGGCTGCATCACAACAGGGCAAGGGGAAACGCAAGATGCAAAGTCAGCCTAACCCCATAGCTGATTTATTTAATGTGCACCTGAGGGATCAGATAGATGATTCCATTGGCAGGTTCTTTTTTGCCAATGGAATCCCATTCCATGTAGCTCGATCTCCTTATTATAAGGAGATGATGTCGATGGTGGCGAAGGGAGGACCATCATATGTGCCACCAGGTGAGCACAAATTGAGGACCACGATCTTGGATAACAACTATGCCAAGATCAATTCATTGATGGAGACGATGAGGGCATGTTGGGAGGAGTCTGGATGTAGCATAGTTATGGATGGGTGGACGGACATTAGGCATCGTCCACTCATCAATGTTATAGTTACATGTTCAGAGGGGCCATTCTTTCTCAGGGCGGTTGATTGTTCAGGGCATCGAAAAGATGCTGATTTTCAGTTTGAGATCCTTCGGGCAGCTATTGAGGAGATTGGGCCACAAAATGTGGTCCAAGTAGTGACAGATGCAGCACATGTGTGCAGAGCTGCAGGGAGGCTTATAGAGGCATCATACAGACACATTTGGTGGACTCCATGTTGTGTGCATGCCATGAACAATGCACTCAAGGACATGGGGAAGATTGAGTGGATTAGAGGAGTGGTCAGCAATGCTAGAGATGTGCAGATGTATATCTGCAACCACCACACTTCACATGCCATCTTCAGGAGCTTCGTGAAGGAGTTCTTGAAACCAGTTGAGACCAGATATGCATCCTATTTCATTCTTTTGGAGAGAATGCTTGAGTTGCAAGAGCCACTGCAAGTCATGGTTATGACACAAGACTGGAATCGTTGGGATGGGTCCAGGACAGAGCAGGGGAAGAGGGTGAAGGAGATAGTGAAGAGTGATGCATTTTGGCATGATGCAAAATATATTGTCACCATCATTACACCAGTTGTACAGGTCATCAGATATGGGGATGGGGATGCACCTAACCTTGGGGAGGTGTATGAGTGCATTGATTCTATGCTTGGTCAGATGAGGGCAGCTGTGCAAGAGAAGGACCCCACTTTAGCGTTCTACAATGTTTACATTCAGCCTATTATTCAGCGTAGATGGGACAGCCTAAACACTCCCTTGCACATGGCTGCTTATGCATTGAATCCGAAGTGGTACATGCCTAGGCCTGGGAGAGTTACACCGATTCAGGATGATGAGGTGAAGGAAGGGTTCTTCAAATGCATTGATAGGATGTATGATGTTGAAGCTGCTGGCACCATTCGCACTGAGTGGACGAAATTTGCTACTCTTAGGGGTTATAAGGCTGCAGCAAAGGCGGACATAAGAACTATGGCACAGGAGGATCCGATTTTGTGGTGGACTTGTCATGGACCGAAATCACTGACTACCACACTAGCCATTCGTTTGCTGTCCCAGGTTTCTAGTTCTTCAGCTTCTGAGAGGAACTGGTCTACTTATAGCTTCATCCACTCTCTTAAGAGGAATAGACTTACCTCTAAGAGAGCAGAGAAGCTAGTGGCTGTACATAGTGCCTTGCGTATCACTGACCGCAGGACACGTGTGTACAAGGAGAGCCCAGCAGCACGATGGGATGTAGAGCCAGAGGAGCCATCACAGATTGATGAGGATGAGGATGCTTCAGATATAGGGTTGGTTGGTGTTCCTTTGGCGGATCTTGACCTTGAGGAGTCCAGTGGTTCTAGTGATGAGGAGTTTGCCGACCTCCCGAGGGATGATTAGAGGCCTCTGCCTCCTTCACTACATTTTGTCATTTTGACATTTTGATTTTGTACTTGTTTTGATATCATATAATCATGCTACTCATTGTAATCATCTTTATAATCAGATATTTTTGATATAATATAATAGAAATCTTCCATTTGCCAATGCAACAATTGTTACATTGTAGTATTGAGTATTACTATTCTAATTTCTAATTAGTAATTCATCATTCGATACTGAAAACTTCAATATTCAATGTTCAATGTTCAAGTACTAATTTAGTATTTCAATTTTGCTATTTTACTTCTTAATAGTCTTATACATCTTTTCATAACTAGCATTTTAAGTACCATATGTATAGTATATAGTATATACACCCCGTCCCCCCTCCCGTCCCCCCGCCGTCCCGAAATTGAGGCCCCTTTGTCCCCCCGTCCCGGAAACCCGTCCCCGCGTCTCGACGTCCCCCCATCCCCGACGCCGGTGGAACATAGATTAAAATGGCACTATTCACTTAAGTTATTTCTTTTTTCACTTTATCATTGAATAGTAACTGTAAAATATAAAGTGACCCCTTTAACAAATAGACACATGGTCCCTAAGCCTGAGTAAGTGAATTAAATGGTGAAGATCAATATTTTTAAGCTCCAATAACACGCCAACGCGCAAATTCACCATGTCACCATACTCCGGATACCAATACTGCCTTTTACCGACCAAGTGCCCGTTCAAGTGATCCTCTATCCAGACCCATTAGCCTATGAGGATCGACATAATAGGCTAATCCAATGACTCTGATGCTCGCGAAAGAATGGGGACATTACAGTTTTCGAGCAATTTCACAATTCTACCTCATAAAACTCTATTAGCCTAACTGACTTATTTATTTTGTTTAAATTCACCAAACACCAAATTCCTGATTTTACTATGCCCCGACAACTCTCCACTTCACACTGAAATCACCAAACTCTAATGGCTTCAGCAATTTAAAGATTCGGTGACTAGATTTTAAGATTTGTTGTGGTCTCATCTTTTTAGGGGATGATGTTTAGACTTCCAGTTCGTTCTTTAGTGCTTCATCTAGCTTCATGACTCCGGTCCTGTAATGCCTTCATATGCCATTTCCGCCAAGACTTCCGTCAACTAATTTGTTTGCCCAGTTATTATTTCTAACTATCACAAGCTCTAGAAATTCACGACACTAGGATTCTTTGGCTCTTGTATGTATAATTGCTATCTTAGTACTCTATAGCAGCATCTAGAATTACAAAGACCATGTGATGGTTTCTTTGGGAATGTGTTGATAGATAATCTTCTCTAATAAGCCTGATGCCTTTCAAAATTACACAGCAGCTCCAATAATCTTTGATTTTCCTCCTTAAATTTGCGGCTTCTCCAATACTCTGACTTTCTTGATTTTTTAAATGGCTTCTTTGATTCAAAGGCGACTCTAGCAAATTCGTGAAAATCTCTATCCTGAATACTTCCCCTATATTGCCTTCATTAGCAAACCATCAAAAAAAGTATCAGTTCACTCTTCAAAGTTTATTCCCGACTCTGCAAAGTTTATTTTTGTTACTTATGAAGCCCAACTATTCTTTATAGCTTATAGATTGGCTGAGATTATTCATTGAGCTTAATCAGCTAAGAATATAAACAATTTTAACAGAAAAATTCCTTAAAAATTGGAACTGATCTTTGAAACATAATTTTATTCAATATGTAAAAGTTTAAATTTGTCTTAAAAAAAACTCTCCAAAATCTTCAGTACTCCAATCGTTTATACCAACTGTGAAATCTATGTGACTCCTCTAGTGCAGAAATTGGGTTTCCATCCAATTTTGAGAACATGAAGTTTTTTGTCCTCAAGTTATGAAAAAGAGCCAAGCTCTCCAAAACAAAATCAACCATGCCTAGCTGCAAACTGCTCTCCAAAAATCTTTTATTCTTTTTTTCATAACTCCTCGTGTGACTTCTTGAATTCTCATTATTTCTCTTTTTATTTAATTCTTTCGAGAATTCATCTACAAGTAACTTAATTTATTTATTTTAACTTTTTAACTTAAGTTACTTATGCTCTATTAATTTAAGTTGTCCTTTTAACTTAACTAATTCCGACAACTTAAATTAATAATCCAACTTTATGCTGACTTGAAATTGGGACATTACAAAAATCAATCTTGGTACAACTACATCACCAAAGAAAGTGTTTATAGATAAGAAATTGAATCCCAATATCAAAAGCATGCTTATTTCCTTACTCAAAAAGCACAAGAATGTTTTTTCTTGGTCATATGATGACTTGAAGGCTTATAGGGAAGACCTGTTTGAGAATGAGATTCCTTTGAAGCCTAATGCAAAACCTTTTAGGAAAAAGCAGAGGCCTATAAATTGAACCTTGGCTCCAAAAATGCAGCAAGAGCTGGAAAAGCTTAGGGATGGTCGAATAATAAAGCCAATCACACATTTCAGCTAGGTTTCTAGTTTAGTCCAAATAAGAAAGAATGGAGACATTAGACTATGTGTCTATTTCCGAAATTTGAATGTGTCATCACTAAAGGATAATTATCCTTTACCAAATATGGAAGCTATACTACAACAGGTTACTGGTTGTGATTTGTTGTCCATGATGAATGGATTTTCAAGATACAACCGAGAAAAGGTTAAAGAGTCGGAACAATATAAGACTGCCTTCACTACACCTTGTAGCACATATGTTTATATAAGGATGTCTTGTGGCTTAACCAATGTTGGTGCCACTTTTCAAAGAGACATGGATGTAGCATTCTTAAATTTGATTGATGTTAGCATGGTTGTCTATCAGGATGATTTGACTACTTTTTCAAACAAGGAAGATCATTGTTTACACTTGGAGAGCTTCAAAGTATGGAATCTCCTTGAATCCAAAGAAATATATGTTTAGGGGTAACAGAAGGGAAGTTGTTGGGCCCTATAGTCTCCAAGGAAGGTGTAAGGATTGACTCTGAAAGGGTAGCTGTGATTGAGAGAATCCCATAGCCAAAGACAATCAAAGGTATAAAATCATTCTTTGGTTAGGTCAATTTTGTCAGAAGGTTCATTCCAAATTTTGTAGAAAAAATTGAAGCCATATCAAAGATAAAAAGGGGGAAGTTGTAGCCTGGAATAAGGAGCCACCTAAGGCTTTCCAAAGCATTATAAAGCAATTTAACAAGCTCGTATTAAAATCACTAGATTTTTATAAGCCATTTCAGTTGATTTTTTTTGCATCCTTCCACACAATTGTTGCTATCCTATTTCAAAAAAATAATGAAGGATATAAGCATCCCATTTCTTTCTTCAGAAAATCACTTCAAGCAGCAAAACTGAAATATGATGCCATGGAAATGCAAGCATATGTGTTGGTAAAAACAATAAATAATTTTAGGCTGAAGCTAATCTAGAGGCTGCCCAAGTTAATTATGTTGAAAAAGAAAATCATTTAAAGGAGTGTAATCTGAAAACTTCCACATGGTATAGAGATGCAATACAATACTTACAATACATGTCTTGTCTTGAAAACTTGACTAAAAACCGAAAAAGGAATTTGAAACTTCAAGCTATCAAGTATATTATCATAGATGGTAATCTATACTGGATAAACAAAGATGGTGTCCTTCTAAGATGTTTGGATGAGGGCCAAACTATTAAAGTGTTGTAAAAGTTGCATGGTGGAGGCTATGGAAGGCATTTCACAGCAAAAACCCCAACTCACAAGATACTCAGAGCAGGTTATTGATACACAGAAGATGGTGAGAAAGTGTCATACTTGTCAAATATTTTCTAGTTAATTGAAACATTTTAGAGCATAACCTTTGAGCTCCATGACTATGGAAACCCTATTCCAACACTGGGGAATTGACTCCATTGCTAAGATCATAGAGAAGTCTAGTGGTGGATTCAAGTGGATACTTGTAGCCATAGATTATTTCACAAAATAGAGTGAAGCTATCCCAACTAAGAGAGAAACTTGCAAGGTGGTAGTAGATTTTGTAAGGGGGCACGTAATTACAAGATTTGGAATCTATAATAACCCACCCTTAATTTATTTATTTTTCAAAACTTCACAACTTATTAGCATTAGCCAATAACCAAAGATGATCAACTTAAGTAAACACCCTTCCACTTTCCGATCACCCAGATCCTGACGTGGGCAAGGTGAGAGCATACAGCGGTAAGGTGTGCATTGCATTAACTAAAAGCATCCACTTGTTTAGTGGGGTGAGTGATAATCAAAACCAACTAAAATCAAATACCTTCCACTTTCTGATCACCTAGATCCAAATAGGGGCAAGGTGAGAGCATACGGTGGTAAGGCTTACAATTTTGTGCCTCTAAAGTAAACCACTTCTTCAGTGGGGTAAGTATGCAATCTCAAGAGCATGAAATGAAACCTTTGCTTATTCAATGGGAATTACAACTATGCAAGAAAACACTTGGTGGCAAGCCGACCAAGCCAAAGAAAGATCCTCCACTTATTCAGTGGGCATAACATGAAAGTAAATGAAACTCATCCACTTATTCAATGGACATAACATGAAATGTAGAGTAATCTCAACTGCTTATTCAGCAAGAGTGCCACTTATTCAGTGGGGTTAGCAACCAAATTCAACAAGAGCTATATCGCTGATTGGTACTACCAATTCAATGTTACAATGAGTGCTCAATACAAAGATTCTATAGCAAATTATAAGACAATCAAGCCAATATCATAGCCTACAGAGTCAATGAACCATCCTTGCAACATAAGAGCAATTAGGCATCACAACACATGAAAGAATGAAAGCATATTAGGTCTGATATGACTGCTCCAGCAGTCTGATACACTCAAACAGCAAGCTTCCAAATAGCACAACTACCAAGAACCACCTCCCAAATCAGCTAGTGACTTCACCAAACAGATTGCAATGGAAAATAGGTGTCGAGGCGCCACCAATGAGATATCCAAAGGCTGCAATCATGTCATGATAACTTCTGAACCTCAAACTGTCTTCAATCAGCAGTAGTACAACCTTCGGAGGGGGCAACTTGCCTCTAGAAAATTCAGTTCTCCACCATAAATTTTGAAAATTGGTGCATAGGGTCGCCCAGGGTAGAGAAGATGATTGGCCGAATACCCAGAATCAGATCTTCGTTGCTTCACTTTGCTGTTCACAAAATGGTTTGGCCTAGGAGGTGGAGAAAGGGCATGACCAGCAAGAGGTAACTCTCAAAAATCTCCTCCAATCACTCCAAAAACTCTGCAAGATTAGCTAACACACCAAATACAAAACTAGAAAACATCAAATGAATCCAAAATTGAAAGCAAACTGAAATCCATTAACCACATTCCAAACTTCTTCAAACTCAAGTTGAATTTTAAGTTTGGTCTTCCATGCAGAAATTTTTTCCCACATAGCAATTGGGAATCTAGAAGAAGAAATTTAGGAGGACTACCTGCCATTTTGTTAGCGAATAAGGCATTTACTTATCCTATTTTTCATCGCTCAAATTAGCAATTTGCTGCTGAGGAAAGGATACTTTAGAAAGAAAAATACCACCCCTTTTGAAGAGTTGAGAGTTACATAATTTGTTTCAAAACATAGGCTTAAATCTCATTATGAACTTTACTAAGTGTAGAATCATAGAAACTTTTAAACAAGAAATGCTATCACACTTGGTGAATTCCTATTTGAGAAAAAAACTAAGAAATCCCAGAAAATGCTAATATAATTAAGTATGATTTGTAAGCACCTCTTATCTGATTTTCTTTAAGAGCTCCTTTGTACCAAGATCAACAAACTCGGATCCACACATTCATAAGACCACCAACAAAAATTCTCCGAAATCCATTTGTGGGCACACACAACCATAATCACATTCGCACTAGTACTATGTCCGAAGGGTACTACATCCTCACTGGGAGGTTCGGATGCAACAGTGCATTGAATTTCACTATCAAATACTTTAATAAGATTCTCATCCGTTTTTAATGGGCAACAACTAAAGAAGCAACAATCGCGCGGCTCTCAATCGATGGATTTCACTTGTTTGTTTGTTTCCTACAATGGCTTTGAACAACACTCTTTCTTGATCAAATTGTACCCTCTGCACAAACCTCCAACAAACCTTTGTTGCATTCAAAGAGTAGATCCACACCTCTCAACAGGTTTGCCACACTTTTATGACAAATTTCAAGGTTGTGACAATTACAAAGAATCGACCTTTTGCATCTCAAGTCCCACAACTAGATGATTATAGGATTGCTCTTCACTGGAAGCAATTTTGTTGCATTGAACTATGATGCACAAGAGGTATCACAGACACTTAACAAAATCAATGGCCTCCAAAAAAAATACTTACAGGTACACAAAATACCCTCGCAGCTATATGGATGGTTTAGCACATGAAGACAATAGTCAGATATCTCATAAATCTCTACTCATAGAGGTCAAAACTCCACGCTAGAGATGAACAACTTAGCTTTACAATATGCATTGTTTTGGAAGAATATCACTAGGCCAAACTCAACATAAGTCTGTTTGAATCCTCTTTCACCTGGTTTGTTGTTCATGCCCAACAAACCATCGAGATCACTCACAACCTTAGCGGTAGCAGATTTTCATGTCATTTTGAAGTTTGGCGAGACTCCTATGCTTTGATACCATATCAAAGATTATAATAGAATAGACTACACCTCGAATGGTATTATGATAGGAGAATTTATACATGAAATGAAAGGTGAACCGTGCATTCACAGGTTCAACAAATTACTAACAAAATAACCAATAGTATCTAAGTAGACTAACAACCTATAACAAAACACAACAAACAATAACAAATAAGACAAACCATACGGACAAATGATGGAATATCCAACAATACCACCATTTCAGCCCAAGCACCCAAATTGAAAAGCTAAAAATCTATCTAAAAGTCTAATAGTTGCCAAGAATTTCATCTTATAAAACAAACAATTGGTAATCTCTATTTTAAATTTGAGGAAAATTCGACCAAAATTGTAAAAGCTATGCAATTGCGGGATTTTGCTCGTGTCAAGGATGTCGTGTTTCAGATTTGAGGAAAATCTGACCAAAATTGTGAAAGTTATTAAATTGCAGAATATTCCTAGTGTTAGGGATGTCATGTTTCAAATTTCAAGAAAATCCAACCAAAATTGTTAAAGTTATGCAATTGTGGAATTTCCTAGTGTCAAGGATGTCGTGTTTCCAATTTGAGGAAAACCCAACCAAAATTTTAGAAGATGCAACTGCAGGATTTTCCTAGTGTTAGGGATGTGTTTCAAATTTGAAGTAGTTTTGAGCAAAATTGTAGAAGGTATACAATTGTGGAAATTCCTTGTGCACAAGGATACTCCTCACTTGCTGAAATTTGACATTGACAAAGATATTTTTCAATTGTGGAAATTTGACCCTGACAAGGATATTCCTTAATTGTGGAAATTTGACCCTAACAAGAATATTCCTCAATTGCATAAATTTGACCATAACAATGATATTTCTCAATTGCAGAAATTTGACCCTAACAAGGATATTCCTCAATTGTGGAAATTTGACCTTGACAAGGATATTTCTCAATTGCGAAAATTTGACACTAACAAGGATATTCTTCAATTGCAAATATTTGACCCTGACAAGAATATATCCACATTACCTCCAAATTTCCGCAATTTTGAATACCCCCAAGATCTTTGTAGTGGAGAAAATACCCCCTAAATCTCCGCAATGGAAAATGACCATTGAATCTCTGCAATGGTGCAAAAGGGCACAAATTTCCATGATTTCTTCAAAAGACGTGGTTTTTGCTGCTAACAAGAGTTGATAATATTTCAGAACTGTAGTTTGAGGCATGCAACACATGATTTCACACAATAACCTAGCATTGTTTGTTCAATTTGAAGACAATACCTCCTCAACAATGACTTGAATTTGGATTCTCTTGTCTTTAAAAGGGGATTCAAAGCCATTTTTTAGAGGGCCTAGAAAAAGTTCAAAGGAATTTGAGAAGACTTTGGGCAATGATTTGATTGCTTTTGTGTCTTTTTTTTAGGTACATAGTCAACGACTACAATTTTTTGTAATAACTATACATACTCTAATTTGAGTGTATATAAATACATGCTATCAATGTGTATCATCTCCAATTTGTGATCTAGTATTCTTTTGAGCAAAACAAACAAGAATTGTGACGTTCATCAATAGACATTTGTTACATATGTGTTATTTTTATTGTTAGTCATGTTCAAGTAACATTGTAATTTCTTTCATTGAAGAATACTGCTGTCACAGAATGGATTTTGGAGGCTCGCATAGTTAGCCCTTTTTCGGTCGAATTATTACAAGTTAATAATTCTAGATTAACCATTGGAGTATATTGATTGTTCTGAATGAATATGTATGTTGTATCGACTTTGTTACCCTAAATAGGCATCAATTAGTCCAATTTCTCACATAGCCTCAGACTTTATCTTAAAACAATAAATCTTAAATCGACCATTTTATATTTTTATATTTGTTTGAAATCCTTGTAACTAAAACAACTAGATTCACATATCCTTCTAGTAAGTATACGAGAGTTAATCTACTATATGTTGAGTCAGAGATCTGTAGCATTTTTACACTCAATGTCACAAAAAGAAACACACCTAGGTTTTGCAGAGTTTGAAGTACAAAGGAAAACATTATTGAAGGTGTTTCCTATTCGTTGGTCTAGCTTCCAACAACTTTGAGCATAAGATTAGGTAAATTGCTAGGAGTTACTGGAATATAAGTTGGGGAACCAACATAGTGCACCAAATCACTAACTACATAAAGAAAATAAACATTGTCAATCACATTTAAATTAAGTTTCCAGTCCTAGTATGGGTTCTGGAATGCTAGTACGAGAATGTTGATATGACAATTTTTTTCTTCCCTCAAGGTTCAAATTTCGCTACAACTATATATATATAAACAATTAAAAATAACTAAATATAATTTATAAAAATAACACATATATATATTATATATACATGCTATACTAAGCTTTTAATATAATATTTATATTACGAAATTCTATATTTAATTTTATACTGTATACATATAGGATAGAAAAAGATTGGAATGCCTCATGCACTTCTGCAACCTTCTAATTCTGCTAAAAGACAAAAAGGTGTTTACATTTTTCAACATAATCTCCCTATCTGGCAATAGAGCATGATCTACTATCAATGGGCAAAAGTTTTGGTTGGGTAATTGGTGTTAACATACTAAAAGATTTGAAATCGATCCATCCCAAAGGATTAGCCTTCATCAAATATTCCTCAACAATAGAGGCAAGTTTAGGCATGGAAGGGCTTAGTGGCATATTGTTTCATGGAAGATTAATCTCTACAACCCTATCTACACTGTCAAAGGCTAGGGCATCTTCCCCTATGCCCACCAATAGATCTATCTCACCTTCTCTAAGTGTGTCCTACAAGAAAGGGTAGACAATCCCAACAGTTAATAATGAAGATTCCAACAATTTTGACAAGGATCTCACTATGTACATGGCATACTATAGCATCTTCCGTATTGAAACACATGTAGATTCTCCCTCTATTGTCTCAAATAGGAGTGTCGTGGATGGTAAATCTGAAATTCTCAAGCACACAATGTAGTTGCATGATGGCATTGATAGAGCTTTCAAGTGAAACACATACCTCAAGGCCCCCACAAATTTCAGAAATAGACAAGTTCCTGTAGCCAAGGATTCTAACACACCATTTGGTTGCATCTTTATTGATAAAGCAAGGCATGATTGGAGGTGCTCATGGTAAGAACTTGACTAGCCTCTTTAAGGATCCTGTAAACTGCCCAAAGATTATCATGTAAACAAAGATTGCAAAGCAAGAGAATTATCTACCAGATCATGCCATAATTTGTAAATTTTACAAGTTTTGGCCAAAATTCATTGAATTACACAAGGGGAGACATGGAAGCATAAGTTACAAAGATACATAAGTCAATGACCACCCTACCTAGCCTTGCAGGAATGGAAGCAACAATTTGAAACTCTATTACGCAATTTGGAACACTACAACGTGTTTGCTCACCAACCTTCATGTTGCATGCGTCTGCTCTACAATAGCTTTTTGCAACCCTTTCGAGTTTTTTTCAACTCACCAGTTTCGCAACTTGTCACACTAGACAAAAAGGAGAAACGCCTTAGAGTTTTCTGCTTTGACCAGCGAAAAGTGAAAAAAAAAAAATGGAATTGTGCCACTTTCAAAAATCACACCAAAATTGGTCTAAAAGCACCATGTGGAGTCAAGAATCGGTGATTTTTTTCAGAATTGTTTCAAGGAGCAAAATGTTGAACATTGTCCGATGTCGTAGGTTTTTTGAGTTGTACCCGATTCCAGTATGGCCCATACCCGAAATTGGTAGATAAAGCTGCCAATTTGGCAACTTAGTTTAATATGTTTAATTATGATTATAAGAAATTTCAAAAAGCTTTGCAATTATACTATAAAAAACTATGACTGCATTAAAAGTTTAATGTGTCTTAATTTTCTCCTACAACTTGACTTTTGGCCTTGACTCAACAATGACTCCCACATGACCTACAACCTATGATCTAGCATTTTTAGTTGCCCACAAATGGAGCAACAAAAATCTTTTGGGGAATAAATCGGCAAACCAAAAGTATAAAAAATTTTGAAAAAATTGTGAAAAAATCGGGAAAAAATCGGATTTAAAAAAAATGTAAAAAATTGTAGAACAAGAGATAAAAACTATTTTTTTTGAAATTGAAAGACATTTCCATAGAATAGAGATATAGAGAGAAAATAAAATAAAGAGTTTAACTAATGAAATGTAGAAAATAGATTTTTGTAGTTTATATTCATATCGCTGATTACATTCATTGCATTGCACATCTTTCAAACTCAAAGCATTACTTCACATTGCATAACTAATACCTAGATGTTGATAGATGACAAAATTTCAGTTACAATATAGTCTTTTAAAAGTCAACCTAAGCAGTTATGCAAATTTGCAATTACTTCACATTGCATAACTAATAACTAGGAGCACCTACCAATTGCATTAGCTTGTGATGGCATTCCATGAGACCACATTTCTTTGAGGCATTTTTCAAACAGTTCACTGCCTTGTCTATGCTACCACATTTTTCATACATGTCTACCAAAGCATAATAGTAAGCAATAGCATAGACAAGGCAATGAATTGTTTGAAAAAATGCCTCAAAGAAATGTGGTCTCATGGTGATGGAATGCCATGACAAGCCATAGACAAGGCAGTGAACTGTTTGAAAAGATGCCTAAAGAAATGTGGTCTCATGGTGATGGAATGCCATGATGAATGACTATGGCAATGGATTGTCATGGCATTCCATCACAATGAGAACACATTTCTTTGAGGCATCTTCTCAAACAGTTCACTGCCTTGTCTATGGTACGACATTTTTCATACATATCTACCAGAGCATTTTATCAAACAGTTCACTGCCTTGCTGCTATGGCTAAAAGCCTAAAACAGGTGATTTCAAACAACCTATGGATGCTTGGAAAAAAATTGTCAAAGCATAATAGTAAGCAATAGCATAGATAAGGCAGTGAACTATTTGAAAAAATGCCTCAAAGAAATGTGGTCTCATGGTGATGGAAGGCCATGACAAGCCATAGACAAGGCAGTGAACTGTTTGAAAAAATGCTTCAAAGAAGTGCGGTCTCATGGTGATGGAATGCCATGACAATCATCACCATGAGACCACATTTCTTTGAGGCATTTTTTCAAACAATTCACTGCCTTGTCTATGCTACCA
Organism: Sequoia sempervirens; assembly: GCA_007258455.2. Taxonomy (NCBI): domain Eukaryota; kingdom Viridiplantae; phylum Streptophyta; class Pinopsida; order Cupressales; family Cupressaceae; genus Sequoia; species Sequoia sempervirens. The sequence continues at coordinate 15,788 of VDFB02007062.1, read as the reverse complement.
CATTTTTCATACATGTCTATCAAGCATTTTATCGAACAGTTCACTGCCTTGCTGCTATGGCTAAAAGCCTAAAACAAGTGCTTTCGAACAAGCTATGGATGCTTGGAAAAAATCTATCAAAGCATAAAAGTAAGCAGTAGCATAGACAAGGCAATGAACTGTTTGAAAAAATGCCTCGAAGAAATGTGGTCTCATTGTGATGGAATGCCGTGACAATGACGAATGCCTATAGCTATGGATTGTCATGGCATTCCATCACCATGAGACCACATTTCTTTGAGGCATTTTTTCAAACAGTTCACTGCCTTGTCTATGCTATGACATTTTTCATACATGTCTACCAAAGCATTTTATCAAACAGTTCACTGACTTGCTGCTATGGCTAAAAGCCTAAAACAGGTGCTTTCAAACAAGCTATGGATGCTTGGAAAAAATCTATCAAAGCATAATAGTAAGCAACAAGCTATGGTCTCATCGTTTTTTTTTTCGCGTGAAAATCAGCACCATTTTATTCGCCTTTTTTTTAGGTTTTAAATGCATTTTTTGCCAATTTTGCAGTTTTAAATGGGAAAAAATCATAGACCAAAAGGTCAGATTTTTTCAAAAAATCGGGGAAAAAATCGTCCAGCCTGTAGATTTTTTAAAAATTGCGCTTAATCGGGTTTTTTTGCAGATTTCTGTTACTATGACATAAGGTATTCTGCCCGCATAAATTTTGTAATGAATATCTCCTCATGTCAAAAAAATAGGCATCAACATAAGCCAATGTTTTTTATTAGATTAGCAAGGAAAGGGCCCTGATCCCATGGTTACAGCCAAAACTCAGAAAAGGAAAACCAGGGTGGGAAAACAGCACCACCAGCCAACATCAAAAAAGGGCAAGTGCAAGCTGCCATGATTTATAAATGTTGCAGTGATTCAGAAACACACTATAGAAATTCAATGAATTCTTATTTGGGATTCTAGGAAAGACCCTGAGCAATCTGAGGGCCATCCTGAACCTGAACCTATATCAGAATTGGATATTTGCTATACACAGGCCTATATAGGTGAAACCAGTAACTTAGTTTTTGAACTGCAATCATTTAACCAGAATCTAGTGTATTGTTTCTTCATAAAGGATGCAAATTTCTGCCAGCTCCCACAATCCAACCATCTGATAGAAGGAATTGGCGGAAAGAATACTAAAGAATAACCATTCTAACCCTAATTGTTAATTGTATAAAGTTCCAAGATCCAAATAAACGGTTCTTCTCAAACTTATCCTTGAAAGCAATACTAAAGTCAATGCAAAGAACAAAGAAAATATTCCTCTATGACATGACCAAATACAATTTTAAAAGAAATTTTTTTACCACAGTTGGCCATGACAAGACATTCTCCCCTGTTATTACTTCAACTAAAGGTTCTTCAAATCATAGTTACAAGACTCGGACTCGCCTCGGACTCGGCAAGCTGATTTTTGACTCGGACTCGGACTCGGCGCCAAGACTCGGCAAAGACTCGGCAAAGACTCGGCAAATAGAAAAACCCAAGAAATTCAGAGATTTTTAAGGATTTAAAGCTTGTTTCATGCACCCTTTAGTAAATAAACCTTAAATACACAATAACATCATGAAATAGAAACTACTATGATCCTATACACAAACATCTATCGATCACATAAGTATAAACGCAAATTTTAGCTGAAGGAAATAAGTAATTACTTAATACTTAATAGTTAATAACAATAACAGTAGTAAGAGTTTAAAGTTTAAAGTTAAACAGTTAGAACTTAGATATATAAATGTTGTGAAATGTATACAATACTCATGGAATATGAAATCCATGGCATCAAAAGTTCCAAACATATAATAAAAGTAAAACAAAAGCTATAAGTCTATGGCTCAGAGGAGCCTGCATCACTAAGGCTCTAAACTTTAGTCCTCTTGCGTAGACGTCTAAGAGAGGTCCTAGATGATGTTGCAGCCATCATCTCTGCCTGTGTCTCAGTGTCAGACTCAGAGGCACCCAAACCAGCATCCAAGGTGTCTCCTCGTGCTCTATCCTCCTCCTCTGCCATGGCTATTGCCTCTGCCTCTCGATCTGCCTGGTCGACCCAATCAAGGTCCTCATCGGTAAAAATAGGATCCTCGACCTCAGTGATCCAATCTGACTGTGGATCAACCTCCTCCAACGTGATGGGTGACAAGTCAGTGCCCAATATCTGTCTATGGCGAAGGCGCAGGTTGTAATGAACATAAACAAGATCATTCAACCTCTGCACTGACAACCTATTGCGCTTCTTGGAGTGTATGTGCTCAAACATACTCCAATTGCGCTCACAACTCAAACATACTCCAATTGCGCTCAAAACTCAAACATAACTCTTCAATCTTCTTTGAAATCAATGGAAATCTCTTTCCAATCCCTTGTAGACTCCTCTAGATGCAGCAAAATCACCTACGAACCTGCACAAATGCGATTCAATAAGCATTTGGTGCTCAATCTCTTTGCTGATTTTCCTTCAATGCAAATGTGTTTTGGCTCTCTTCTCTCTTTTTTCTCTCTTACTAGCTTGAAAATGAAATGAAGTGCCTTTTGGAGGAATAGAGGCAAGTATAAAAACAAAAAGAAAAAAAAAATGAAACTTTAAAATGTGTTTTTTTTAACACACATGCCCACAAAACTGACGGCCGAGTCTTTGGCTCGGGACTCGCCGAGTCTGGCGAGTCTCGCGAGTCTCGCGAGTCTCGGCGAGTCTGGCGAGTACTCGGCAGCCGAGTCCCAAAGACTCGCCCAGCCTCACTCGCCTCGGGACTCGCCCAGACTCGGCGAGTCTAGGCGAGTCTTGTAACACTGCTTCAAATGCACACTGCTTTGCCAAAGGCAGCATTGGAGACACTGTACAAAGAAATAAAAATTATCAGACTGGTGAGTCACTACTGATGTCAGAAGAAATTATAAAATTAATATGATGGGTAAGTATGAAAGTACACTTATTTGACACCTTAGACATATACTGCTATTGGACAACATAGAAGAAAATAGTCTGTTTCTCCCCTAATTTTAGTGATATTCAAAAAAAGTGTAAAGTGACAAAAACAGAAAAGTAGAATCAAGTTCTCACTGTCAATTCCGTAGACATCATTCCAGAAATCAATACTGTCACTATATCTCTCAGGATGCGTGATTGGAGCTAAATACAACTGCATGGAACCAATACAGTGTCAAATAGAAACAAACAGAAACCCCACAAACATATTCCTCAAACTTCATTATCTCAAAACAAATGTAGATATGAGAAAAACAAACTTAAAATTAATCATGCAAATTGCAAGTGAAATACAGTCACTAATGCATGCCTTCCAAAGTGTTCATATTTTGCTCTAATGTCATTATACATTGAACATAAAAAATGTTTTTATGCTTGACATTTTCCAAATGGCTGTCCCAAGCCCCAAAGAATTCTCAAAGAGCCAAAGGTCCAAAACCAATACAAGTAAACAAGTAATTGAATTAAAATTATAGATCTTATTTTATTTAACTAGAGAAGAAAAGTGGAAAGATGGCTTATTTACAAATAAATCATGAATGCTGAAATTATATAAAAAGATTGAAGAATTACAATAGGCCTGCAAATAATGTAAAATGAGTAAAAATAGCATGTTATGGAAAATAAGAAATTCATTCCACAAAGGAAGGATAGCCTAATAAAGTTATTAAAGAAAATAAATAAAACAAATAAGTCATGGTGTAACCCGAATAGCAAGAGTTTGCAGAACTAATTGACTCAGTCAGATTTATATAAGTTCCCTTTTCAATAAATAACTATGGGATGACATACTTCCAGTCCACCAATTAGCAGAATGCAAGTAAATTAAAAAGAGAAATAAGACTAAGTAGATTTTTATTAATATGAGATTATTTATGCAAGAAAAACAATATAAGTGTTACACAACACAGACTTACCTTGAGAGATCCTACAAAACACAGTTACGATTTTTTACATATACAAAAGCTAGTTAGATGTCACTTTACTGAAGTAAATACTTTTTCTTTAAGGTATAAAAGTAAGAAAGGGGTAAATATGAAATTAAAATCAGAAATTCATCAATTGTCAAGACATTTCTACAAGCACTTTTATGTCAACTGAAATGAAAAAGATATTGCCACAAATGTTGTGGCTATTTTTCTGTGTGCTGTGCATACACCAAAGAATCAAATTATAACTTTTAGAAGGTGATGACTTGTCTTGTACAAGTAAATTGTCACAAAACTGTTTTGATAATATAAAGAAACAACAATTATCACACATTAATGTTTAAATAACTACATAATTGTAGTTGGCAATCAAAGAATTCCTGTTTTGAAATTACCGTTGCATGGGAAGGAAGAATTAGTCCTCCAGGTTTAAGCCAACGATCCCTTGCACTAATCACAGTAGAGAGCATGCTCTGCAATGCAATACATCAGATTTATATATGCTGCAAAGAAAATTTAGGGCCAGAATAAATTTAGATGATGATAAGATAGGAAATATTGTAGCAATGTACAAGTAACCAGGCAAGATGTGGTAGAAATCCCAGACTTTACCAATTCCAATGTCTCACACAAGCTAACATAATATTTTCTTTTCTGATACAAAAGATATCTGAATCAAAAGAATGAACTAGTTTGCAAATTTCACCTCATAGAGAAGCATATAGCCCATCCACTCAGAAATAATGACATCGACTTCTTCATCAATATCAATTTCCTGCATAAAGAGATACATCTAGTTAACAATACCATTCAAGATATCTACTGAAAATTACACAATTCCATGTTTCCATCAATTTCTTCATGACAGAATTAGTTACGGAATTGGAAGATTATGACTTGCACAGAGACCATTTCTTTTAGTCAAAAATTTCCTTAATAATAAGGATTTTTGAAAAATCCATGTACAAATGGATATGAGTAACCATTGATACAAAATCCAATAACCTTTATTACAAAAGGAAACCAACCTGCATTAAAATTATTGAACATGATAAAATAATTAAGCAACACTCGATTAAGCTGAAAAGTTATATCCAAACTAATAGCCTCATGTTGAAAACATGATCTTCCCCACATCATTTTCCAAAAAAGAAGTCAATCAAAGTTTAGATGAAATAACATGCAATTGTAACACAAAAAAACAAGTATAACATAGACAAAATAATGAAAAAAAGAATTTCATTATATGCCTATGCTCTGATGTCCTTGAGTTCCAATAAATTAATTTGTGAGTTACAGAGGTCAGAAGCATTGTGATCACTGAGGCCAACTGTCACAACCCCCCTTCACCTTGTGTCTATGACTATAGTAACATCCTACATTAGTCAAGAATGCCAGGGGAACCAAGTAAGACCCATTATTTTTTAATTTACTCAAATAGTGCAATAGTGGATTTCTATCATATTGGGAATCCCAGCTAAGCCAATGCCATTCTTCCTTGTTTCCTTCTTTGAGGGATGTTTGTAAATATTATAATTGATTTCCTCTCATTAATACTGTAGTGTCCCCAATTAGGAAACCCTAGAAAATAGATAATTATTATGGAAATTTCTAATTATACAAAGTGAAAACCAATTGTGAAATGCAAGATATGGCTATCAAACTCCAACGAATGAGTCCTGGCAGCAATAATGAGTAGATCAATACATTACAAACTTCTGTGGTAAGCAACGGGATTAGTATGAAATACTAGCATCAATATTAATTAATCCAATATGTTGCTGGATTGATGATGATAAATAGCAATACATTCAAATCTGCCTCTTATGAGGTATTGGAAACAGCTATGAAATATCATAATCCACTGCACAAGTTAGTGGATAAACCCTTACACCAAATTGACTTCTTCAATATGTTGCTACAACAATAAACTTACCGCCCATTACCAATACCAAAATAATGTGATTTAGCAAACCCTATCTCCACTTTGCAAATAATTGTAATGTCCCGTTTTCATCGATCGAAATTTGCAGCTCAAGAAGCTTTCATATTATTGATCGATCATATTTGATCAATAATATATTCTCATTGGCTGTTCTTCAAAGACTATAATGGTCATATACATTAATTGAGCGGTTCTCATTGGGTATGAACGATGGCCACAATTGATTAATATTTATTAAATTGGCATCGATTTATATCATTTCCGGAAATTCAGAATTCATGTTAATCTTGATTGGTCAGGACTTTAACTAATATTGTGTGGAGTTTCCGATACATATTGGGCATATCGACTATGATATTGTAAAGATTGAGAAAAATATTTGCTTTCAGAATTAAATCTAGATAAATCTTTCATCATGAAATTCCAATGTGGAAGTAAAAGTTCAAATCAAAATATCGAAGCTTTTCTTGGAAATGCCATAAAGCATGTTGTGCAACTGCTTACAATGAAACTGGAGAATATACACTTCGATTCACGTAAAAATGCGGCAACAGCCATCAAGAGATCTATCGTAGCAGCTTGCTTGACACTCTACATATCCCCGACATACCCTCTAAAGAACTAAGGAAGTATTTGAGAGATGGAAGTGTTCTTCACCATGTTATGAACAAAATCAATCCAGGAGCCATACCGAACATCATATTATTCAGACTATCAGCCACCCCATATTATCATGATATTGACACTATTTCTCTTGAAGCGCTGCTATAAGTTATGTCGTTAATCACTATTGGCAGATACTATGTGGAAGACCTCAGATTGCAAGCTCATGGGATATCAGGCCATCATATTATTAGCAATTCAGGTTTATCCCCGATGTGTAATTAATAGGAACAGCGATCCTTAATAAGTCAGACATAGATATAATGGAAATATGAATCTAAGGTGCACGGCTTCTTAAATACATCGAATTAAATATTGCAAGCAAGTGCAATGCTAAGATAACAATAAGAGGCATCAACTTAGTAAAATAAAGAAAACAAAGAGTAGTATAAGCTAACAACCCATAAGAAGCAACAATTTAATTACTACTTATGAAATGATTATGATGTGAAAGGCATCGATCCACTTCAAAGGAAAGGGACACGTCTTTTAACAAGTAAAAGACCAGGTCTTTTAGCATATCATGTATATTAAAGGAAGCAGGTTTCAAAGGAAATCAATTATGGAATAGCTTTTGCAGAAATATACAATTTAAAGACAGATAATCTGGTGCTCTAAGGAGCCATGATCCACTAGATGAAGGATGCATGAACAATTAGCAGATATCAGATGCAGCACCCCATATTTATTGCATGTATATAGTGTTATATTCAAAAACAGCAGTCCAAAGAGGTCTAAGCCTCTTACAAATTCAAAGGCATGATTTTAATTGATAAATCAGAAATAGCTATTATATTTACTTATCACATTTCCATTATTGAACTATGATAGAATTAATTATAAAGAGTTATATGCAATAGTTCATTTTCTTTATTTATAATTTGGAAACTCAGATCATCTTAATAATATTGGATGACAATCTGTGTCAACCCAATAAGGAATAAATCGTAAATCTATTAATCCGAAGCATGGGTCATTATAGTGGTATCAAAGCTAAAGGTCCTGCCAGCCTTTGGGTAAATATCAAAAAACGTGATTAATCATCACAATAGAAGATACCAAGCCATCGGCAAGAACACTCTATGAAGCAAGCAACAAACTTACTACAAGGGATAAAATCATGAACACACTTAAAAAAGGTGGAAGAACGTTTGAGCCACATGAAGCAGTCATCTGAAGTATTAGATATCAAACCATTGGCAAGAAGAAAAGGAAATGCAAATTGTTTTATTAATGACAGAGCATCAAATACAAGTAATCAAGCAATAAATAGAACAGCCTTGGCAATGAAAGATGAATTCTTCGAAAGAGAAAACCATCTTGTGAGTAAAGATAATAATGAATGTTTTGAGGAAGAATTCTATTGTGCTAGGGATGAGATTGAAGAACTTAAGAATAAGAACCAAAAACTTGAGCTACTACTTCAAGAGTCAAATAAATCTAATGTAGAGTTAAAACAAGGCCTTGAAAAATGTGAGAAGATAATTGTTGATCTAAACATAAAGTTTCAAGAAGAGTGTAGATCGAAGGCCAAAATACAAGAAGAATTTGAAAAGGTGATCATTGAATTGAAATATCAAATAAAGGAAGCAGAGCTAACAATCATCAATTTGAAAATTCAAATTGAAGAAGATAAAAGAATTCAAGAGGAGGTAAAAATCCAATTGAAAGCAAAGAGAGTTGTGAAAGGCTAGAATGTGAAATTGTTTTTGTGAGGAAAGAATTGGAGAAGATAACCATCAAGTTAAACACAAGTCTCAAGTTTGAAAAAAGCACCGAAATCCTAGATGACATCATTAATGGGCAAAGGTCATCATAAAATAAAATAGGACTTGGCTATAAAGAAAATCAAACCTTTGAGGAAGATTCTAAAGAAACTCCTAAGAAGACAAATGAGGGAAAGATAAAAAGCCTCGAAGAGACGTTCAAAAGCCCTATTAAAAATGAAGGTAGCAAGAAGACAAAAACTTCTCCTAAAGTTGACAAGGAAAATTACAAGAAGTCCTTTCCTTCAAGGCAAGTGCATACGTATAGGATCAAGAGTACCTTTCATGGCTATTGCTAGTCATGGGATCATTTTGGACATAAGGCCAAAGAGTGTAGAACGCAAGTGAGATATAACAATAGGTGGAACACAAATAGAAATCTTTATGGGAGGACAAGTAGAAACTACAAAACATATGTTGCTCCGATGAATTATAAGGTTATATGCTATAAATGCAACAACTATGGACATATAGCACATCATTGCAGAAGTTGGATTACAGGACCTTCAAGACAAAACAAGAAGATAAAAATACTTGGCAAGCATCAAACAAAATTGATGAAATTTTGGAAGAGGAAACTAGAGCAAGAGAAGGATAAATCTATGACAATGCAAACTTCATTACATGCACAAGAGATATCTCCTAGTCAATAAGGAGAAGCACAATTTCAGGTAGAGCTAAGTATCACATTATTCTTCAGCCCCAAGGAGAAGATAATTTAAAAGATGAAGTATCACAAAACTTGAAGAGAAGAATCCACTTATCTAGTAGATTGGTATTAAGGCAAAGTAATGAATTGGCATCTACATAATTATGGAAAAAGTTCAAGATCCTAGATTATGAAAGATTGCATGCCTTTAACTCATGCACATCAAGTTTGCATTTACAAGTGTCTCCATGAGATTGAAGATTTGGGAAAATGAGAGATGATGCTAAAGCTTAAAGAACAGAAAATTATCTTACACTGATTCACAGTAGAGAAAGAGGCAATATTGTTGAAAAGTAGGAATTGGGATCAAAAAGCTTTAACTTTTCATCATAGCGTAACAAGATATAAAGGAGAAAGTAATGAACATGTTTGTAAGGCTAAACTTTATAAGAGAATTCTCCAAAAGCCTTAACAAGAGGATAAGAATGATCCAAATGAGTCTTTTCTTGAAGAGTATGTTTGTATATTTGCCTGATATTTATGCTAGAACACACAAGCATGTGTTGGCAAGAAGCAAAGGAAATTGATAGTGGAAAGTTGGATGGTTGTGCTTATGTCCAACTTCACATGAAAGGTGTCCCCGTTGATGTAATGATGCCACTGATGTCAAGAGGAAGAATTATGAAAGGAATCTTCAAAAGAAACTTAAGAATGAAGAGGAGCAAATTGCATCAAGATTCAAGGTAGTTAAGGTGTCATATGATCAATCCAAATCTATTGTGAATAATAGAAAAGAGGAGTTACTATTTGAGTAGCTAGAGATATTTCAGATTGATGAAGATACTATCAAAGAGTCCAAAATTGAGAGAAAATAAGAGAATAAATTCCCATGCAAATGGATAGCAAAAAAGATGAAAGATAATCATTCAGTTGTAGCAATCAAAAAACTAGAGGAAGGGAAGGAAAGTGAGAAGAATCTCAAAAAGAGATCAAAAAGATGTTCTTCATTCAACAACCAAGGATTGAGTTGAACATATATAAGAAGGTAATGGGATGACTAAAGAAGTTTGTAACTTGTGAAATTCAAGGAGATAATCCAAATTCTCTTGGAAAGCCATAGAGAAGATAATTCAAAAAGATGAAGTATGAGAATGAACAATGATATCTATTTCAATTTAGACAATGAACACTTCTTTGTATTCCAAAAAGATGGAGAAGGTTGGAGTATGAGAAGCAGATTATTAAAATCAAAGTAACACAGCATCAGCATGATGGTTCACTTCTAAGGCTGGCTTGGAATCCTAGAATCGTATTGCTTGAGGACAAGCAATTTTTGGGCGAGAGGACTTGTAATGTCCCATTTTCATTAATCAACATTTGCACTCCAAGAAGCATTTGTATTATCGATCGATCATATCTGATCAATATCATAATATCATTGGCTGTTGTTCAAAGACTATAATGGATGTATACATTAATTGAGCGATTCTCAATGTGTATCAACAATGACCATAGTCGATTAATATTTATTAAATTGGCATCAATTTATATCATTTCCGGCAATTCAAAATTCATGTTAATCTTGATTGGTCAGGACTTTAATTAATATTGTGTGGAGTTTTCGATACATACTAGGCATATCGACTATGATATTGTAAAGATTGAGCAAAATATTTGCTTTCAGAATTAAATCTAGATATATCTCTTGTCATAAAATTTCAATTTGGAAGTAACAATGCAAATCAAAATATCGAAGCTTTTGTTGGAAATGCCATAAAGCATGTTGTGCAACTGCTTACAACGAAACTAGAGGATGTACACTTTGATTCACGTAAAAATGCGAAAACAGCCATCAGGAGATCTATCGTAGCAGCATGCTTGACACTCCACATATCCCTGAGGTACCCTCTAAAGAACTAAGGAAGTATTTGAGAGATGGAAGTGTTCTCCGCCATGTTATGAACAAAATCAATCCAGGAGCCATACCAAACATCATATTATTCAGACTATTGGCCGCCACATATTATCATGATAGCGACACTACTTCTCTTGAAGCGTCACTCTAAGTTATGTCATTAATCACTACTGGCAGATACTATGTGGAAGACCATGGATTGCAAGCTCACGGGATATCGAGCCATCGTATTATTAGGAATTCAAGTTTATCCCCGATGTGTAATTAATAGGAACAATGATCCTTAATAAGTCAAACATAGATATAATGGAAATATGAATCTAAGATGGATGGCTTCTTGAATACATCGAATTAAATATAGGAAGCAAGTGTAGCGCTAAGATAACAATAAGAGGCATCGGCTTAGTAAAATAAAGAAGCAAAAAGTAGTATAAGCTAACAACCCATAAGAAGCAACAATTTAATTACTACTTATGAAATGATTATGATGTGAAAGGCATCGATCCACTTCAAAGGCAAGGTACACGTCTTTTGACAAGTGAAAGACCGTGTCTTTTAGTATATCATGTGTATTAAAGGAAAGAGGTTTCAAAGCAAATCAATTATGGAATAGTTTTTGCAGAAATATACAATTTAAAGATAGCTAATCTAGTGTTCTAAGGAGCCATGATCCCCTAGATGAAGGATGCATGAACAATTAACAGATATCAGAGACAGCACCCCGTAATTATTGCATGTATATAATGTTATATTCAGAAACAGCAGTCTAAAGAGGTCTAAGCCTCTTACAAATTCAAAGGCATAATTTTAATTGATAAATCAGAAACAACTATTATATTTACTTACCACATTCCCATTATTGAACTATGATATAATTAATTATAAAGAGTTATATGCAATAGTTCATTTTCTTTATTTATAATTTGGAAACTCAGTTCATCTTAATAATATTGAATGACAATCTGTGTCAACCCAATAAGAAATAAATTGTAAATCTATTGATCCGGAGCAAGGGTCATTAAAATAATTAAGATAAACAGCCTCTGAACTGTATGGCTGCTGCCATGCCTCTCATAAGCTGCAATTGGAAAATCAGCACGCTCAGAAATTGCTGTGATCAATATACAGTAGATACAATCATACAAGAATAGTACATAAGATATAATCATCCCCGATGCTGCAATTAGGACTCCTAAAGGTGCAGCTGATATGTACGGCCAAGAACAATATTAATAATGCTGCAATCAACCTCAAATGATGCACGGAAGGCCCACAACAATGATAGTATACAACAAAATAATATAATATTGAAACACTATGCAAATAGAGTTGTATGGCAGGCCTACAAACCCAAATTTTATAGTAATTACAATAGCAAAGAAGCATTGAAACTGTTCAAAAAAATCTTGAGTAATATCAAATCCTTCACAGTAGAAAAAATAATATACAACAGCAACAAGGATGCAAAATCAACAAATGTAAACCTTTTACACTATAACAGCACTAAAACAATTTAAAATGAGTCCAAATCCTCAATCAGTCTTCAACAAATCAGCACAACTGTGATTCTCAAGTGGAATCACCTCTAATGAATGAGAGGATTTGCGTCTTCAATTTCAAATATGGAAACCAAGAGGGTTTTCATCCTCAAGATCTCCACACCAAGGGCTTTTGTCCTTGAATGCTTCAAACTTCAAATTGGAAGGACTAGTGAAATGACAAAATCAGATGATTTGCTTTGAGCTTTTCTTTTAAAGTTGTCTTTTGGGCCCTCTATTTAAATATACATTTTCCCTCCAAGTATTTAAAAATAGTTTTTAAATTACAAAATGTACTTTCTGAATTACATATACTTTTTAAATATTACATAGGCCTTGTAATAATATATAAGTTGCACTTTTGAAAGAAAAGAGCTGGGCCCACTTAAAATATTATTATTTCCCTTATTACATCCCTTGTTTTCGACATTTACCATCACTATGGTCTCTAAATCCACAACACTGATAGAGAAGTCCAATGTCAATTTAATTGGTGGGGAAATCTCTTACAAAACAACCCCACTTATTACACTTCTAACATTATACAATTGTTTGTTGGAGTACAGTTAACAATGAGAGGGGAGGGGTGAATTAGTGTTAACAAACAAATTAACTCTTTTTATTTCTTTTAATAATTTTCAGATTATGAATGAACTTATGCAATATAAATCAAAGGAATAGATAATGAACAAACACATATAAGAGATTGACACAAAGATTGTCTTGAGTGGAAACCCTCTTGGGGAATAAAACCACTCGAACTTGGCCTCACTAGCCTTAACTAAAAAAATATTCTTTGTACAAAGCCTCACTAGCTAATTTGTCTCACTGACAATGGTGCTATCTCACTAATAGTCTTATAGTGCTATCCCACTAATAGTCTTTTGATATGTACAAGTATGAAAGAAATGTAAATACAAAGTTGATCTCTATTTCAATAATTACATACTCTGTTCTGCAATGACCTTAGAATCAGACTCACAAAATTCTCAAACTCAAAACAATATATATTTCTTTTCTGTAAGATATATTCTATACTTTCCAAAACCTCTCATCATTTTGAATATGAGCACAATGAAGTATTTTAATATGCTCTCTGTTTTTCACCAACTTCCATAAAAATTGAATCTGAAACTGCCTTTGCCAGATGTAAGAACAAACTTTCTTACACAATACTAAACCAAAAATCCATCCGATTTGTACAACATCTCTCTTGTTAAGAATGCATTAAGGATAATCAACAAATAACTGCCATATACCTTGCAAAACCGACACCCTTAACAAAGATGTATAACCATAGCCAAACACACAATAAACCCACAAAACAACAAACATTTGAATAGACTTTTAGACTTCAACAGCAAGCCTGACCAGGGTTCCTTAACAAAGAAGACACAAGTATTTACAGACCCAACTTAAGGTATTGTACAGATTTCTCAAATAAAATCTCACATCATTAACAACCATTCAATCTCAGAAATAATAAAATGCCCAGGTAAACACAATGAACCCAATTATAGTTAATCGGTATAATGATCACCAAAAACAGTCTAAAGCACATTGTTTCTTATTGACACAGAGAAAAGAAAAACAAGAATGATAAAGAGTACACCTTGACTTTCCTGCTCTTCATTCTTATTACTTGTCCCTTCAAAGACCATGCAATCAAACTCTGAAACGAGCTTTGCTTATTACCAACGCCATGATAAGGGTAACAAACCCTAACAAACAAAAAATGAGACAAGTATATGCGCTCACCGAAGTTTCAAAACACATAATACCTTTTCAAGTCCGAACATTATGATGGGAAAGAATTCCCATTCAACCAAAATAATTTCCACCGACAATGCAATGATTTTTTATTTTTGACTTTATAAAACACTATCATTCCAACCTTTTGCCACTTCATTATTGTCTTTGAGAAAACACAATTTGCCACCTATCAAAGATTTCCTCACAATGATTCCAAACCTTATTTGAAGAGCAATATGTTTCCTTATAAAAATATAATGTGCCTTTTGAACAAGCTTTGGATAATTATGTAATATGCAGATGGACTTTATAATTTCAAACTGAAAATTGATCATATGCCAAGCTAACAATAACCAAACTGTGAAACATATCAATCACTGGAATATGCCAAATGCAAGTGATGATACCAAGATAGATCGGAATAGATATATAAACTCATGCAAGAAGAATTGAACTAAAAAATCACCATGTGCACAACCTGATACTTCAACTTTGGTGTTATAACATTAATGCCAAATAACACTGAGGGACAACATTGTCAACCTTGGTCCTCATTCTAAATTTGATTTTTGCTTCCATCCATGTTTTGGTGTCTATTATATCTTTAGTTTTAATAATTACCAAGTGATGAGCCAGTAGATGTGCCAAGAGACATGCCCTTATTCTTTTGAGGCCTTGTCAAAGTGGTAGGTGGTGTCAAGGGGCTCTCCTCAAGTGATGAGTACTTGGGCACCTTTGTTCTTTAAATTGTTGGGACAATCTTTTGACTATATGGCCTGTCACTTAGCAAATCTCACAAAACATTCTCTTCCAATAACTAGCCTTGGTTTAACCTTCTACTTTGTAATCTTTACACGAAAGGCCTTTTTCTTTGTCTATGGTGTCCTTTAATTCTTTCATCGTCCAAAACATGTCCCTCAAAATAGCTGAACAATCCTTAATTGTCAATTTAAGTAGATCCATTGTCTTCACTCCTTTTTGAGCATGAGGATGTTTGTTCTCATTTTCAATATTGATTGTGCAGCTGTAAACATCCTCATAAGATGAAGGTGTAATGACCTTCATCGTCCTTTGTAATGAGGATATCAACCTTTCACTGAACTATCACTTCTTGAGGAGATCAATCAGTTCGTTCTTGAGTCTATGCAATAGTTCTTTGAGCCTACTATTCTACACTCATATGTTATCATGCTTACCTTGACAAATATTATGGATTTCCACAGCAATCTTGTTATTATCTCTCAAGCATTTAAATTCTTTATTAAAATCCTTCCTAAGTCTCTCCAAGGTGGCTCTATCACCAACCAAAACATCAATGTACCAATCAATCACCACTCCTCAAAGTATGGCAAAAAGCATCTCAACCAATGTCACTCGTATGTCTAACCTTAGGCAGTCAGTGCAAATTATAATGCATATCCTGCAATGCCAAACAAGATCTTCATATTTATCGCTACTAAATTTTGGTAGCTTCTACTTTTTGAGAGATGGAATTGATGGGCTAACAATGGCTATAGATAGGATTCTTTTGAGGTGACCCTATAAATATGATCCTCTTCCAAAAAGGGTCTGTACAGATGTTCATTGACACTATCAG